>DWEC01000285.1:0-18593 GCA_018245735.1 Microceris miodesmiata
TACATTTATTATGTACATAATTAAATATGTTCCGATTGATCTCACGTATGTTTTTCCCATCACACAAGTACTTATGTCTAAGAACAGTACAATCAGCGATCCATGGAAAGAACATCCGCCACGTAATGACGCATTGTGCAAGGCGTGGTTCGGATTGCGAAAAACATTTAATGGTTTGACAAATCGACTCGTGGTCCACACGATGCTCAAATTATAGTTAATTGCCAGTGTTTTGTGCAACAGTAACATCGCAAATGACGAATGTTTATTGTCATTTGATCATTTGCAAGTTTTTTAGGTATTCATAAAGCGAATGCCATTATGTAATTTACAGACGACCTGTTTTTCTTCCCAGGCATTACATAATCTTTTTTCCACGTTATTGTCTGTCTTTGTGTAAATTTAATGCGTAAAGTTAAATGTTTTCATATAAAAAAAATATTATGTGACTAAAAAAATGCAATGAATATATTAAGCGTGGGCAGTACGTATAAGTGAAAATCTTGTAAAAAAAAATTACGGTAGTTGATATATTTTCATAAAAATATGTGATTATATCTATTGAATTTCTGTCAACGGGTAATCTAGTGACAATTTTATACCTAAGAACTTTTTACACATTTTACTGAATATTTTTAGTACCCGTTACTTTTCTGCTTCTTTACATTGAAAAACAAAGATGCTTGATTCTAAAATGCCTTTTACTAAGACGACGGTAACCGCGGGCTCTGTCACAGGGTATGATAATAGACAGGTCCTGAGAACACCTAAGAATTAAAGCCTTTTACACATGTAAAATTGACAGCATCTATTATTATTTTCACAACGATGCAGCAGTTCACCTTGTCAAGAACATTGCTGTATGATATTGTTAACATTAATCAGAATGACATCAGAAGGGATATAATCGTTGTCGCGTATATTAATAAAATTATGACTTTACAACAATAAAATATTCACGTAACACATTCATATGTAAAACATAGTAGTTGTATCAATAAATTCTGTCGTCCTCGTGTTTATATTGGTTTAATGTTTTATATAACTAAGCGTCCCGTGTGCAGCGCATTGCGTTAAAAATAGTATGAATAAACGAAATGTTCAATTATTTATCATTGAATTTGCTTAAGCAACGCTTTACGTAAGGATAGAAATAAATCTCATTGTCATTTTGAAAATCAAAAGTGACGAGCACAGTGAATAAAATCTTCTACAAGACTAAATTTTCTCATAATCCGCTATTTTTTAGCCATTTCTATATTGCTTAAAGAAATATACATTCATACATAATATACATTCATATATATAATCAGACAGACGTAAAATTCATTCATGGTTTACATACCTTTCAGATTAAAATGTAATAGCAAGACAGGATATGATATGAAAAAAAACAGAAATTGTTTAACACATAAACATATAGATATTTATTGCTCCTATTCTACATAACTCTATTAACCAAGCTGTTAGTAATAATTGTATGACTATTTCTATAGCTTGAATATTAATTGTAAGCTTTAACGAAAGAGAAGGGCAACAGGTACCAAAAATTAAATTCAGAGCCCGTATACGGTCAGCATATGTGGGTCAATGCTTAGATATTGCTCACTGATGTGACCATAGACTTTGGATCGGAGATTGCCATGCTATTAAAACCATTATACATTATTGTGCTGGCAACATCAACATTTTGAAACAGTTGCTTTTAATTATTCAGACCTATCACGATTTGAAATATCTTCTTTCTCTTCCTATTATTAAAATGCATTCAAATGACTTGACCATAAAGTTTAATAAATTTTAGGGTCAATGATTACGATTATAGTGTTAGGTCATGTCTTGAAAATCTCAATAACTTTTTTGTATTTTTTTTATAATCCGATGCGATCATAACTTGATATAACGTATGATAATAATTCGTAGCTGTATAAAAACCGAGTAAAGAATAAAAAGTAAAAAAAGATGGATATTATACGAGGAAAAGAAAATAAAACATGTTAAATTCTAACATACATAATGATGTAAATGAAGCTTATCAAGTCGCATACTCTTTGTTGTGTTCATCATACTATGTATAACAATATTCGTATAATCATATTATGTATAACAATATTCGATGGTTACCTGATATTGTTACGAATAACAATATCAGCACATAAAATTATCATGTCCTTATAAAAAAGTAACTATTACTTTTAAGTTATATTGTTGACATAATATAACGCACAAACACGCACACTTACGCAATTATCGTATATATGGTATAGCGCGACTTTGAATTCGTTTCTTATTTTTCTCTTTTTATAGTCAGCACAGCCTCTCAGCTTACTGCGGAATCTAAATTATTTTCTGAGATATGCTTTTCCTCTGTATTTTACAAGTCTAAGATAGTAACGAAATGTAATGTACAGATTTATAATGAAACAAATCGCTGTCAATAAAATTTTACCGGAATGTTTATAAAGTCCTATTCTAATTAGTTTTTTTATCATATCTACAACATTTGTATCGAGAGATAGAACTACAGGATGCTAAACACAACCTGTAACATTTATTTATTATACAAAATTTTCGCGGTCAAAAGTTCGTTACAACGTATTGACATAAGAAATAAATCTATGAATGGCAAAATATGCTGGGAAGTAAAAACTGCATACGTCAACATTGACAATAGGTGAGGTTTGCCCATTGTGGTGTGGCGAAAACATTCAATTGCTATTCTTATGATTAACTCTCGTTCTCTGTGTGAACAATAAATAAAAACTTGTACGCAAAAGATAATTGGCTGTCCAATTTGTTTTTTTTTGGGTTTAAATTTATCAAGAACGTTATTATTTTTTTAAATATTCACATTAGATACAATGCGGAATAGACGGAGGACAGATAAACAGTGAAATAATACTTTACACACTATGCTTGCTTTTTGTATAATTTCCTCGTGTTTCGATTCATTGAAATATAAATAAAGCGAAATATGTTCATCGTTAGAGTTGAAATTGTCTGCAAATAGAATTGCATTAAAAAGCGGGTTTTATCCTACTAGACAGAAAAACTGTTAATTTCGAATTTATAATATCAGTACGATTGTAATTCTGACATTCGATATTTGAATTATTTAATGCTAAGTAGTCATCTATGTTGTTTGTTTTGTCATGAATTCCCCCAAAGCTTTCCATTTGTTTTTTTTTCTGTTTTTTATAGCTTGAAGGTAAGGTTTTAAAAATTTCGTACCAATTAAATCAAATTAATGAATTTGTTTTAAAGATATAAATGATCATGTTTCAGCCATAAACGACGCAAGCTCTAATAGTTGTCATAATATAGATAATATTTGTCCACCTACTATAGATAATATTTGTCATAAAGATGCCATAGTCAAAAACATTCACTTACCTTTTTAATTGAATTCATCCAAAAAAAAAAAGAGTCAGAGGACAGTATAAACATTTAAATACGTTTTAAAAAGGAATTAAAAAAGGTCCTATTAGTAAGAAATAAAAACCGTAATAAATCACAAGAAAATAATAAAGATGTATGAACTACATAACATTTTATTACAAACCTTTTACTTATTTGTATACATTACAAGATGTTACAAGAAAATACATTTCTCCCGATATTAACCAACCTACGAACATTAGACATGGTAACGTTAAAAATAATTAATATTAGTAAGATAATAAATTTTTAAATAAAATTATTCTAAACATATAATCTATGACAATGTATAATCGAAAGTCATTGTTATACCAAAACGAACTAACATTAGACAATATACATTTTTTGGTACGAAACAACTTCCACTTGGACCTATAAATTCCTAAGTTAAAGCTATGAATCTCTAAAACATGACTACAATGAAACTGTGAGACGTTACTATATGTACATGAAATCTCTTTGTGTTTTAAATAAGACACGTTAAAGGTTCTACCCGAATACCATTTTTTGAAAGCATGCTTTAAAAAACCAAATATTAATATTTAAAAGATATAATATGTCTTATTTTTAATATATTACCTACAGAAAATCATTTACTTTTAATATAAAAAGAATCTGGCGCTTTCCAATAAAATAATTTAGTAATTAAAATAGTAATCGGGTAAATGAAAAAAAGTATCTTTCATTGCAGAGACTACCAACGATATATGGACTCTGACTCGTAAAATCATTAAATATTTGCTACAATAAAATCAGTCGATCAGGTCTTTATGGCCAGTACGGGTTCTAATCATTGGCAACCGAGTACTACATGTACTACAAATATTAATGAGTTATTTTTCCTCGTTTGTTTTTAATTGTGTAGTACTTTTTTTCGGAACGAAAGCTGGTCTGAAGCTCGGTCTTATTGGTTTAATGAGAACTTTCCGCTCTGTAGTCGATCTAGGTGTTTCTGTTGTATAGCTTTTCGCAAATTTTGTCGTACTAGACTTTTTTCTGAGATCAATCGGCAAATTTTGAGCACGATTGCTAGAAAACCTACTTTTACTTGGGTTAAACCCAGAAGCCTTAGGTTTTTGATTAGAAATTGCATTCACGGTTGCATTTATTTTTTTAGTGATTCGTGGAGTTGGGTTCGGTCTGGTGAAGTTTGATTTTATAACTGGTCGTCTCGGGAATGGAAATTTGCTTCGTTTAATATCCAGTGGCGATATTTTTATCGTAGTTGTTTCCTCGGGGTTCGTTTCTGCCGTTGTTGCAGCTTCTGTCGTAAATGTAGTAGCTATTGTTGTTTCTGTTAGCGGAACCGTTGTCAATATAGTTGCTTGTGTACTAATTAACAAATCTATAATTGGACTTGTATTAATATATTCTGTTATCTCTCTTTCAGTAGTTACGGAAGGAGTTGTGGTTGAACTAGTTCCCGTTTCTCTTAGTGATTCCGTTGATTTTGGTAACACTGTAATATTTATTGGATATTTGATGTCATTCTCCGCTTTCCCTGGAGCTCCTTGAAATTCTTGACCCTTTGCAAAAGTAATAATACTACGGCTTGTTTCAGGCTTAATTATATGTAATTTTACTATATTAGCATCATGTTTTTGTGTTGATATTGGAGCAGAATATACAACAAATGGTTGATTATCTTTATCATTGTTTACTTTTCTTGCGGTTATGGGATTTTCTGTTTTAAACAAAGCTTCTAATGGTAATGTCGAAGGGTTTGTGATTACTCGAGGTGTTACTACTTCAAAGGTTTTCGTTGTCTTTTCACTTTTATTTTGATCGTTTTCATAAGCAGCTGGTATAAACTGCCACGGTGCAAAGTATGGTTGATCTTCTTCTGGCTTATCCGATTTATTGTCATCATTAACATAACTTAAGAAATCGTCGTCGTCTACATGCTTTACGTGATTGACTTTTGTAGGTTCATTGTGAACTTTATTAACATGCCTGTACGCCTCATTCATACTCTCCGACGCTACTAAATTTTCTTTAGGGTATTCTGGGAAATTCGATAGAGCCCTAGCGTTTCTTGCTTCATCTATACGAATAGGATTATCCGGTGGGTTTTCTACAGGATACACGTGACCAAGTTTGGTTAAATAAATTGGAATCTCGTCTTCGAATATCTTAATAAGGCTAAATCTGCTGACTTCACCGATTTTATCTACCGTCGGTTTCTTTTCTATCATCACTTTTCCTTCTTCTATGAGTGTAGTTTCATTGTTTTTATTTAGACGATGTTTATCTAATTTAGAAGATACTTCAACGACTCTACTTATTGAAAAGAGTTTATCGAATTGTGTTTTTACTATAGGTGCAGAAGTTTGAGCATTCGTTGTAGGTTCTGATAACGTTTGAGTTGTAGTTTCAATACCTTTTATTGTTTCGGTTACATAAGTAGGCGTATTTTTAGCACTTTCTGAATTAATATCAGTTTGTGTATTTAATGTACCGTATTGAGTACTAGGGTAATTCGTTGTATCCTCCGTAAATTGCAAGTAATCATTTGTACTGTTATCTATCTCCATATCAAATGTAGTTGTTTCAGTTTCTAATGTGTTAGTTGTGCGCAAATTAACAGGTGTGTTTGTATTTTCTGATAAGGTTGTAACGGTTTCAGTCATTGTAAGATAATCGTCTTCGTCATTGGCAATAGTGGTTTCGTTCTCGATTATCGAAGGCATAGTCGTCGTTATTTCATCTTCTTTATTTAGATTATTTTCTTCATTTTGTTCTAGAATGGAACTCTTCGAGTTTGTATTGGTAGATAGTTTAGGTGCAGTATACCCAATTGGTACATTTTGTACCCGTTTTTTAGTGTCGTTTACTGGTTTATTACTTGAAAATCGATTGTATATGGCTGTTCTATTTTGGTTACTGCTAAACTGTCGTCTGGGTAACTCCGTGGTAGTTGTAGATGTCCTAAACGTGTTTGAATTAACAATTCTAGGTTTAAAAAGTGGTTTCCTTGTTGAAGGTGTAAATCTTTGAGGTGGTGCTGGTTCCTCCTCTTCAAATAATTCTTCTTCTTGTGCTTCGTCTCCTAAGTCGTCAGTATCTTCCTCCTCGTTAAGATCTTCTTCTGAATCTGGCTTTCTTGTAAACAGTTGACCAGAAGGCACGAAGACAAAAGGATTTTCTGGTTCGGATTCTTCTAAAATCTCTTCATCCGAATATTCATCTTCAAATTTTACCGTCGTACTGGCAGTAGTAAATGGCCTGCGGGTAAATGTTTTTGAAAACAGAGGCCGTCTCGTCACCGTCGATCGTAAAGAATCGGGTTTTTCTGCCGTCGCCGGACTTGTGTAAGCACCAGGATTATATTTACGACTGAAAGTTCTACTGCTTGATGGTAGGGAAGACTCGGTGGTTGAAGTAAGTAATCTTTTTGGTGGTCTGTATGGCAATCGTGCTCGAGTAGAAGGTGAAGTTAGTTGTGTTGTGCTAGTTGTAGTTGTTTCAGTGGGAGTGTCATCCGCTTCAGTTATTGGATCTGAACTGGATTCTTCCTTTTTCGAGAAGGAAGTTTTATCTTCTGAATTACTTTCTCGATTATCTATTGCTGCCTCTTTATTATCATTCGTTCCGTTCTTTTCTTGAATAATATCTTGGTTATGTGAATCAGTTTGCGGATTGTCTCTAATACTTTCCTCGTTTTCAAGTGAATAATGGGATTCATCTTCCCTTGTTGCTTCTGTGGTTTCAGTTTTAATTTTTATCGGTTCCTTACTTTCCGACAAGTCAATCGTTTTTTCATCTGCTTCTAAAATGACATTAGGTTTATTATCCTCACTCAGTTGCTTCCTACTTGATTCTTCTTCTAATTTTACTTCTTTTTCGTCATCTTCTTCTTCTTTCGATAGTTCTGAGAAATCTTTATTAATGTTGCTGTTGTCTGTTGGTGATACTATCTCTTCGTTATCTATATTAAGCGGTTTTTCATATTCCTTTCCCTTGTTTAATTCAATGTCTAAAATAGAAGTTTCATCGAATGAATCATCAGATTTTTCAGTAGTAGTGGTCGTTATTGTTGATGATATTAATGTCGTTCTTGTTCGTTCCCCATAATTAGATTCAATATCAGTAGTAAGAAGCTTAAAACCAGTATTAAGTGAACTGACTGACTTTGCTATAATTTCAGCTCCATCATCTGCTGGTTTTAATTTTTTACGAATTATTTTGCGGATTCTTGGTACCGCTGCTGTGGTGGTTTCTGTTAAAATTTCAGCTAAGTTAGTTACCGGAGATGTTGAAGTCGGCCGTCGGCGAATGATTCTAAATTTCCTTTTACCGTTGTCATCTGTGGTTAATTCAGTAGTTGCACTGTCGGACGTGGCAGCTTCGGGTAATACGATCTTTTTAAATACAATACGACGTTTTGGTTGTTGTTCCTTATTATCTAATATTTCTTCGTGTTCTTTTTCCTCAATAGCGCTCTCAGAAAGACTAATATCGTCATTTTTATTATCTATTTCTTCATCATCACTTACAGAGGAAAGCGTTTGTTGAGTAGTTGTTTGTCGAGAAGAGAATGGTAATTTTCTTGCTTGTATAATCGGTCTCGTGGTTAAGGGTCGTGTTCTACCAAAAGGTAAACGAGGGGGAGTTTTCTGAGAAACTACTTCTTCAATATTATCTTCTGGTTCGTCTTCTGGCACTGCTGATGTTGTAGTACTGGATACCCTTGTAAACGGCCGTGGAGAAAACCTAGCAAATGTCGGTCGCCTTTGATTCCTAGGCGATTCTGTAACTATAGATTGTCCTAAAGCTTCAGTAGCAGTAAATGGTAAAAACCTGTTGCGTCCTCTTGGTAGTATTGTAGGACGTCTTTCGTCAAAAGTGGCAGCTGATACTTCACTGTCTTCTACTACATCAGCTACAGTAGATGTTCTGCCACGAATTAGGTTGTCATTTCTTTCATTAAGGCTTTCTCTGGGTATAAATTGTGGAATGTCGACGTCGATCGGTGTTAACGATATCAATTCATCCTGATCAGGTTGGGGTCCGTACAGACCTCTAGAAAAAGCTGCTGCGGGCACAGAATCGTCGCTTCGTGTACTTTGGAATCTACTCCTAAATCTTCTAAATGATCTACGATCATTATTTGTTTTAATATCCACTTCAAGACTATCGGGTGTGGTAGACCTTATTTTTCTAGAAATATCTAGCGATTCTGCAGAGTCAGAGGATATTTCGTTGGGTTGAGACAAAGGTCTTCGTCGACGTATAAAAGAATAATTCCTAGAACTCACCTGAGTTGAAGAAACCGGCGCTGTTGTTGTAGTGGTGGAAGTGGAACCTCGCCGACGTATAAGACTTCGTCGTGTGGGAAGACTAGGGGATGCGGCTGTAGTTGGTGCTTGAGTTGTAGTTGTCGTTGTCGAAACTGTTGTACTTGAAGCAATTGTAGGTTCAGGTTCCGTCGGAGCTAATGTCGTCTCGGGTTCTGGAGATTCTTTCTCCGCAGAATTCGGAGAGTTTAGTAATGACGATATTTGAACCGATAAAATGGTTGTGGGATCAGGACTACTCGGTTCCTCGGGCGGTGGCAAGGTCGTGGATCGAGTCCGAACTATTGAAGTATATTGAGGTTGCGAGGATGGGGATGAAATCTCTCTTTCTAAGGCCGTTTCTTGTGATTCCTCTTCCTGTTCAGGATTTCGGTATCTGAAATTCAAAATAATTGCTTAATAAAATTGTTATGTGTCGAATAATAAAAGTGATGATTTTAGATTGCGTATAATTTTAAAGTCTTCTTTTAATTTCATTTCAAGTACTCACTGCACAGTAGTAGGTTCTTCAGTAGTAGGCCTGCTTCTTCTGATCGTGACGTATTCCGGTATGCTTTCGCGTTTTGCGTTCGCTATTTCTACGTTGTTGGCCGTTTCAGAAAGGGCTACGTAAGACTCCACGCGGTCGAATAAAGCATTTCTGAAAATCAATTTTGGGTCTATTATATATGCTTATATTAAGTCTATTACCAAATCTTACAAATGGTTTCGATTGCAGACTAATTTTTGTAATACCGAAGTTCTGTCCTATCTTTTAGCGCTAAAGTTTTTTTTAGGCTAGTTATCATTTAGATTTAAGATAAGTAGAAAAAAGTATGTATTATTTAATAGTGGAAGCTATTTAAAAAATGTTTAGTACAGTGTAAATTTACAGCAAAAATTAATAGGAATTTTCTTAGCAAGCTGTTACATCCTAGGCTAGACCTCGCTTACCATCAAGTCATATACAGTCAAACGCGAGCCTATTGCTATTAAGATAGGACTAGTTTAGTTTTGTTTGGGGATATTTTAGTTTTACCTGGAAGCATTATCATCGTCTAGCGTCGCAGCCGCGGTGGTGGGCCTCTGTCGTCGTATGTTGACGTATTGCAGCGGCTTGGGCGTGGTAGCTACGCTGAGCTCGCGGTCGGCAGCTCTCGCCCTCGTCAGTGGGGCCTCTTCAGCAGACTCCTCTTCTAGCTCTTCGCTCTCTGGCTCTTGCGTTGTTGTTGAAGGTCTTGATCGATTAATAGTTGTATATCTATATCATATGACAATAATTGAATCAATAAAATTAAATCTCACCTAGAAGGGTTTCTGGGATTTACCTACTTTTTTATTTTCTTTCACACAGTAATGAAAGCTACCAAGTAATAACAAGACATCATAATGTAACCGATATTGAAAATAAGCTTGACGATTATAATTTAAGCCGAATATTTACAGTTAGACAAACATATGAAAATATAATAGTAATTATCACTGGAGTAAAAAAAACATTTCATACTTAATAATATATTCTTGTGACACAGACCTGATTCTACGAGGTGATTCATGGTATTCAGAAAGCTGATAAATGACACATATATTTATTTAAGCAAATACTCGTACTGAAAAATTTCTCTATCTTATCACCCAAATATATTTTTTGGATGTATATTCATACCCATAACCATCAATCAGTTCAGCATTCCGCTTTCTTTGGACCAATAGGCCTGTCAAACAGTTCATCTCTTTTTTCTTTTATTAGGGTTGTCTGGCAAAGAATACGACTGGAGCACAAAAGTGCACCTTTTGTACAATCAGTTTTGATTTCATATATTAAAATAAAATGTAAATAAATGAATTCATTTAGCTTAGCTTACTGTGGCCTGTCCTTCCTGAGCAGCTTGTCCTTGTCAGCCGTGGGTTCGATTCCAGCGTTTTGAGGCGCTCGCCTGCTGTTTTGTCCATTGCCCTCAATGCTATTCTCGCTGTTACCAAACCTGTCAGAAACAAAATTTAGAAATATGAAATTAAGGGCAAAGAAAATTTATGTTTTCAATATAAAATATTAAATGAAGCATCAACTAAGCGAATAATTTTGATAAGGGTCAAAAGTCTTTCAAATTGCAACAATCGATGACAATTTCATCTTTTTTTCTCAATTTCTTTTGGACAAATTATATTTAGAGATTTTAATACAACAGTTTTTCAATAACTTATTATATTTAACTCACCGACTCTTTCCTCTCGTTCTCTCTAGAACTTTCTGGTACAGTCGCTTGTTGAAGGGTGACTGTGTCGTGGATACTAGTCCACCGGCACTCGCTGATGTTTCAGATAGATGCAATTGTTTCTCTAGCTGTTCCACTCCACCTGGTGAAATAAGATACACATTAATGTTTCAGATATCTGCAACAGTGAATACAATAAAAATAGGATGATGCGAAGTTCCGAGAATTACAATACTTTCTTAGAAACGTCCTCTACTGTGTAAGTTTTATTTCAAATTATTATTTTTTAATTACAAATGTTATAGTACAATGTACATATTACAAATGTTAAGTTTTAACACTTGTAATATGTACATTGTATACTAAAGTTTTAAGACTGCCTCATTGAGTGGTTGCAAGCGCGACGGCCGATCGAGAGGTCCTGGGTTCAAATCCCAGGTCGGGTACTCCTGGATTTTTCTAATTTAGAATTTCTAGCAGTGACTCGAAGTCTGGAATTGTGCCCGTTGTATGGCAATAGGCTCACCACCATATTATATGGGACTTAAACGTAACTGTTAGATCATGGCAGTGTATTACCGCCTCTGCTGCTGCTGCTCCTCTGCCTACCCATTCGGGGATTACAGGCGTTACATATGCTATGTAAAGTTTTAAAGAATCTTAGTTCCACCGTTAGTCTCATTATTAAATAAAATGCAAACGATTTTGATTATTTTTTTCTTCTAATATATGTACCCTCTGTTATATACTTACCGACTTTTTTAAGAAGATCAATCAGTTCCTTGATCACTTTAGGATCCTGTGCGTCTACGTCGGAATTATCCTCTGAGACGGTTTCCTCTTCTTCACTTTCTTCTATAACCTGTTAGTGAATAAGATTACACTTACTTTATTAAGTGCTCTACGAACACTTACTTGATGCATAAGAGACTGTTTTGTACTTATATAGATAATGTGGGATCGATGTATATATCATCTTATATTCTCTGTACGAGTGATTACAGTAATCTAGTTAAAGTAATTTATTTTGTAGTATATAATTTATAGTGATTTTTCAAACGAAGTAGTTAACACATATTTCCAACAAATCCTACCTCAGGTACAGGTGTAGTTGTCGTTGTGGTTCTGAATAGCAAGGAGCTCCTAGATGTCAGTCTGATCGGGCGTCGGGTGGTCGTGGTCGTAGTGGTTTGGGTAGTGGTAACGGTTGCTTTGGTCGTGGCCTTGGTGGTCGCTGCGGGCTTTTTGCAGAGGACATTGCGCGCGAAGTCGCATGAATCCGCCGCCTTGTTAAAGAAAAGACCTGGAAAGAAGCAATGAATATTGGTTCCAGTAAAATAAATTTGAAATAATTTTTAATTATGTGACCGGCCCCAATTTTACACTATTGCCAAGAGTCGACTGGTAGAGATTGCCACGTCAGTGATTAAGTCCTCGTGTTGTGAAATCAATAATAGAGAACAAATATTCATTAAATATTATTTTTTTTATTTTGTTGCGAGTCTTTTTATTTTATATTTACTGTAACCAAATAAATAACATAATTATGAAAGGCGGTATTATAATTTTAAGTCATTTCGACCAAAGAACTCTTAGACAAATGACAAGCCAAAGATAAAAAAATAAAGGTGTACGTTAAATCTTAAGAATATTGCATTATTATCCCTTGTGTGAATATTGCATTATTATCCCTTGTGTGTGATTATGAGTGTTCGTTGAGGGTCGTTCAAAAGTGATCTTACCAGATGGACAAGTGAACTGGTGAGCAACTATGCCCAGATTAGAAGGCCCAGAGTCGAGACACCAGAAGTATTTCTTGCAATCGCGCGGATGCTGGAAGAAACCTTCGTCCGTACACTTGAAGTCTGAAAGCAAAATTATAATAAGTAAATATAAATGATTCACAATTGGAGAAAGCTGAATTCGTAAGGCCCAGGAGCGGGTGGAGTGGCACCGATCAGGGAGAGGCTGGTGGATGGATGAATTTATATTAATTTGTGACAATAGCATATCGGAAGAAGATAATTAGATTTTGTATAATAACAGTATAATAGCAGTGGTAACACTTGGTTTCCAATTGTCAACTGCAAGGATGTACTACCCAAAAATTCTCATAACGAAGATATTCAACTTCTATAAACTTCAGGTAGACGAAATGTCCAGCATAGATCGTGAAAGTGAAATAAACCGTAATAAAACAAGATATGTATTTTACCTGCGCCAGGATCAGGTGTCGCGGGAGGTTCCGGCGTGATGGTGTTCCAAGCTGGAGTGGTACTCAGTGCGGAAGAGCTCTTTCGCTTATTGCTTCTGAAATTAATATTCATAAACATCTTAATAAAATTCGTGTTACGTTAACATGTTTTTTAAATCTACGATCATCGATGTTTTTAGTATCTTCTTTGAGTATTTATTATTGTGAAAGCGAATGAGTTTTGTATTCATTACCACAAAACTCATTCGCTTTTAATTGAAAGACTGTGGTGGAAATGCAAAAAAATAATGTAAATATACTTTTCCACCAAGGCAGACGCTATAAAGTGCCAACTTCATTGCTGTATAAATTAGATCTTTGTCTATCTTAGATGAAATAACATTACATTTTATCAGTGATTACTTGTTTTATAAAATAGTTTAATAAAGATTTTGTTTTAATGTAATAATGATTTGATTTCATTTTTTAGTTTCATGTTTTCTAAATTTTCAAACAATTTAAAAAAAAATTGGATGACTATCGACCACAAATGACAAGTTTCAGCTAATCCAAACTCGCCAATCGTTCTCTTTGGGATGTAAAATGAGTTGGAAAAATCTATGTATTTCAAATGACGTACTTAGAAGCACTGGTAGGTTTGGGGGTAGTTGTGGTCGTGGTGGTCGTGGTAGTGGTGGTGGAGCTGCGCGGTTTGCCCCTCCTCCTGCCTGAACTCGAGGGCCTTGATTTGGGCTTGTCTGTCACTATTGCGTTGTCCGTGGATCTGGGAATTATAAGCGTGATTATAGAGTATTATAGAAATACATTCTAAATAAACCTGAATATGCAGCAATTACTTCTTGTAAGAGAAAATTAAAATCTTTACTATACAATTTATTACCATATATCATGTCGAAAATCAACAAAAGCATTGCAAAGATTTTAAAGATTGCGTGTAAATACAACATTCGCAGTGACATATTAAGTTCTTTCTTTCTTCTTTTTCTTATTCTTGTTCTTCTTATCTTTCTTATTCTTTCGTTACCTTAACTAATATTATCGTAAATATTCTGTATTCATGGCTCATTGCCAATGTTGGTTTCTACATACCCAAGTTTCACGATATAAGCCTCCTTGGCGGCTTCGATGAGCGGGTAGGGCTTGTCATGGCAGGTGCCGCGGAAATCGTCATTGTCGATCGACCAAAACATGATGCCTGAGGAAATTTATGGTTGTTGACCAATCCAACATCTATTCCAAATTAAATGCCCAAAATTAAATCTAATAATATTAGAAGATGAAACAAATGATTGCTGAAAGATTTTTTTTTAAGAAATATCTCTCATTTAATTGTTCTAAACCTAATATAAGATATCGTAATTATAACTGATAATAAAGAATTAAATGTACTGTAATTTATAAAGTAATGAAATATAATTTTGAAAATATTGTCCTCACTGAATTTCCATTCTTTTAACATCTTGTTATATGAGTAGCTACTACGTAGCGAATTGTAAATGTTACCTCCGAGTCCATTTTCAGCGACATATTCAGCTTTCTTCTTGA
The DNA here is from genome assembly GCA_018245735.1 of Microceris miodesmiata. Taxonomy (NCBI): domain Eukaryota; kingdom Metazoa; phylum Arthropoda; class Insecta; order Lepidoptera; family Hesperiidae; genus Microceris; species Microceris miodesmiata. The sequence continues at coordinate 14,691 of DWEC01000285.1, forward strand.
CTATTTCGATGTCGTCATATCCAACCCACTGGTTGCCCTTGAACGCTACGGGCCCCATAGCGTTAGGGTTCGGATGCATCACCGTCCATTCCGCGTCTTCCTCTTCTTCAGAATCTTCTTCTGATTCCTCATCAGAATCCACGCTGCGCTTCTTTTGTTTCGGTTTGAGAGCTTCGCAAATCTGAAAAATAATATGAACATCAATAAAATGTTTTACTGCAGATTGCTTACTGTTGGCAAATTAAAAGTTTTGTAGTATGTAACAAAAAATCAATAAAAATATTAATGTAATTACATAACGTAAACTATACAGAGTGCTGAGTATTTAATTTCAAAATAAAGTACTGAAAATTTTACAATATATAGAACAATTTCAATCAAAGACCCTTTTCTAAAATATGTTTTTCAAATGGCGTCAATTCTGTCTTAATCATTTATTTTGACTATCAATATGAGGGACCAATTGTAGAACTAACTGTGTGCTGTGTGTGGGATATGGCAATAAAAGAGATTTGTCTTAGTCATTCTTACAGTTTTTTAAAAATGCAAAAACCCTCACCTCATAATAAGCCAGATATCCTTTTTCTCTGGTAGCTTCGCCTTGTTCTCCAGGTCCGTCAGCAGGGGAGCCGATCTCGAAAGCATCAGGGTTGAACAGGGTGTATGACCGACCATATGTAGGTATACCCAGCACTAGCTTATCCCGGTCCACACCATTTTCAAGGTAGTATTTGATCGTGTAGTCCTATAAAAATTTAAATTCAGTTAGGGATATATGGGAAAATTGTCAGTAAGGATCATGAATCCAAATTATTGCACTATTCCCCCGATTCTAACAAGTATACACCTGGATAAATAAACATGCTTTTTTTATTAAAGAATTTACTTTTCCTCAAGAAATTTTATATACCACATTACGAGAAAATATAATTCACCAAACATATCACATGCACACAAATTCAAGTTCATAGGACATTTTTTTTAGGCCGTTTTATCATTCCCCTATTGGGATATGGAGTTCCTTATAATGAGAGGGTTACGGCCATAATCTGCCACACTAAGTGCGGGTTAGCAGACTTCTAACGCTTTAGATTTTTTTTTATAAATGATACGACATTTTACTTACGATATTAAGTTCATTATCCACGCTGTACTCGTTGGGCTCTTCAAGAGGGTAGAGTGGGGCGTGGTGGTTGACTGCCGGCTCGAAGGCTGAGTGGTAGTCGTACGAAAGCAGATGCATCCAGTCCAAGTATCTGTGGAAGAAATCGTACATAAATTGCAAAGCGATAAATAAAAGGTTTATTATTTGCTAATTGCATGCTATTTATTAATTTAACCAAATATTTATAATATAATAGCCGTGGAACCAGTCTCACGCGCCAATTAAAATAGATTTCATTAATTTATATTAAGAAACGATATATTAAATCCAATTGAAATAAAAATTTATTCCGATTTAATAATGTTGCAATAAAATGCGTCTCAATAAATTATTTAAATCATTTAGGCAATATTTTCATGAATGATAGAAAAAAACCAGCAATGCCTTCATTGTAATATCCACGTTCAAAGACGTGGTTGGCAAGAGCAAATGAAGCGACGAGACGTTTCGCCATAGTTCTCAGGATGACAATAAAATCAGAATCTTTAAAAAAATCTGCCTAACGAATGGTCTTTAATACGGTACTCGACATAGATAATTTCAATAAAGTTTTTGTACCTCAAATTTTATATTTTATAATGTTCAATATAATAAAAATGAACAATATCTTTTTACATTTCATTTACACGTCGACTATTATTGCGACGTACTTATTCAACAGAAAAATAAAACAGAAAAGTAAAAAAATAAATAAGAATAGATAGGCCTCAACCAACCAATATTATTATTATTATGTGAACGATTAATATAAGAAGGGTATACGAAATTTAAGCCAAAAAACGTGTATGTCGTTAAATGATGGATGCGATATTTTCATATTAAATTATATCTTATTTAATATAATTTTCGGACAAAACTGTACGCGCAGACAGTGTAAAAGCCACTGAACCCCAGAAGATCAGAATCTGACTGTTAGAATTTGATTTCCTAAAATGAAATTTGAAACATTTTCAAAGTAATGATTTTCGAGAACATTCAATCGAAAACTAAAATCGTAGGTGAAACGAGTTACAATTCAAATAAGGAACATCGGAACTGTCAATTACAGTTAATTTGGCCGAATCCAATGTTCATTAATATGTTGCCAGTGTAGGCGAGTGTATTCATACAGCCAAACAAATCAAGCAATAATGAACCTACACGCCTTGTTCATAGACATTAAATTACAATATAGATGACCATAGCTACTGAGAATTACTCTATGGTCGCCATGTAAGTGTTATTTTAGTAAAAGTCAAGGACAGTCGATACACTTCTTTAAATAACCAGCCATGTTTTTTATCCACTGATTAATGTAGGAATATTCACTGATGTATACAGTTGTCCTTACCTTTTTTTGTAAAATTCGTAATAATAAGAATTATTTGACATAAAGAACATCGAAACGTACATTATGCTTGTACGTGGTATTTTTGTTGTTAAAGATAAAGATTGTTGAGCATAGTTCTCGGTTGTGTACCTCTGTGTTAAGGAGATTGTTTGCGTTATGTATCTGGGGACGACTGAGACTTAACCAAGTCTTGTGACGATAGCTTTGTACTTAACAACTCAAGAGTCAAGAATGTCTTGAACAGTTTGTTTTTAAATCAGAAATATGTTTTACAAAATGATACTTGAACAATTGATTAAGTACAATAAAAAAACAACAATTGTCTAATATTTTACATAAACCCAGCACAACCTATTAATCAATCGAAACCGATTTATTTATATACTCGTTTAAAACAGAAACAAAATCTGGCCACCAAACCACATGTTTTTTTTAAGATAAGAATTGTGACTAACTAAACTAAACTAAATTGTGAATAACTAAACTCGACATCTTGGCAATATCAGTAACGATGACAGCTTGCGACATTAAAATTGTCTATGGCACAAAATGATTTCGCGTGTAATATGCGTGTGATGAAAAATAAGTCTTTATAACTGAAACAATAGTTTAACACAATTTTCTATGTTACATCACGTTATTGTTCGTATGTAGACGGGTTAGATACAATGCAGAACGGTGGTCTAACAAGCGGAGAGAATTGTTTTATGTTCATCGTTTTAAATGACGCTTTCCTCACATAATAGTTTTTTTTATTTAGTGTACGCTTGGAGTTATTTATCTATGGATATTGGCTATTACGTTACTGGCGTCCTTTTATGTCGCCTTACATTATTATCATTGAATAATAAAAATTATTTCTGATGTTATCGAACCAAACAAGTTCCCAAGCATTATTAATTATATTAATAATTGGTAAGGTTAAGGTATTAACCTTGAGAAAATTCACTAATGTCCATACGGTCCTGAGTTGAGCAAAGCTTGTGTTATATTAACCATTATCCGATAGACATAACATTATATATTATATAAGTATCTAAACATACTCCTATATTGTTTTTACCTAAACAGAAATAACACAAACGTTTGTTCTGGTAAATCGAATCCACAACCTTCAGTAGTTAACATCATTCACCACGAGACTAATAGGTCAATTTTAGGATAATTCAGCATTAGCTCTGTTTTAATATTATAATTCCAAATTACATGCACGTTGTGCAATTAATATGTTACAAAATGTACTCAATGCGTTGTCACCCTAAGCACAGATACCTTGTCATAGACAAAAGAAGCATCTAGAATAATTAATGGTTGAGATTGGAGCAGCAAGTAAGACATAAGATTCATTCAGGAATTGTGTGAATAGACACTTTCTAAGCCGGAGACTTACTCGTACATCCTAGACCAC
>DWEC01000286.1:0-18589 GCA_018245735.1 Microceris miodesmiata
TAGCATCATTTTGACGTACAAAAAGTGTTCTTATGAACCAATTTTGAATAAATGAATTTGAATTTGAATTTGAATTATGTAAAAAAACAGTTGGCGTTACATACAACATTGTCGTAGTGAAATTATTATATACATGTATTTCAGGGACATGAGCGAGATTAGTAGGTAATATCCAGTGATATTCTGGTCAAGGATAGTCTGGTAATATAAGTAATCTATTTTATAAGGCAGAACAAATGTTATCATTTCATGTTCAATGGGTACCTATCGTTCTTCCAGAACTTTTTCTAGGCTCCTTCTCATTTGCAGCTGCTGGTGTCTTATTCAGTGGTGAAGGCAACGTCGCATAGCTTTAAGCTTTACATCTTTACTGTGAACTTTCTAGCAGCTTCCATCATATTACCAGAATATTGCTTCCACTGATGCGGTAGACATAAGTATGGAACATCTCTATGTAAGAAGCAGATATTATAATTAAAAAAGCAATTTTAACGTTTAAAGTCATTGTTATAAAGGCATCGTTATGTAAATATTACAATGTTGCGGTAAATTGTAAATTTACATTAAAAGTCCAGTAAACAAAATAAAGCTTTAATCAATAGACAAAAAAAGAATAAAAGAGGTATTCCGAACAAATAAAACTAAGAGATAACCAAACGAAACACAAGTCTTGAGTGTTTTCAGGTTTGCCTCGAAACCTTGCCGCGGCTAGTTCAGTCGCGACTTTTGTTTCCCGCTTCCGAGAATCCGTTGTTGCAGGTGACGACGGTTCTACATACAGGCTGTTCACATTTTAATTGTCGATCAATAAAAAATAATTTTTAAACATTTACATACATGCCACGTGCGAAATTGACATAATTTTTATAACCGTTGTAATATTTATAAATCCGTTATGTCCCGATTTGGTAATAATGAAATTGTTCAAAAATGGAATAGATGGGACGTTGTCGAAAATTGTAATATGTAACGTTAAAATAAATATCGCTAAGCGCGACATCCCTTGGATCGATGAAAATCAGAAACTTACGGGCATTTGCGTATATAGGAGAGTACGTTAAGTAATCAAAAATAATTAACGATCACTGTAGGCCATAAAAATATTTAACTGACGGGTCGGTTACCAAATCCTGTTTCCTTCAATACGCACTGGACAAAGATGATGATGTATGCTCCAGGTCAATCATTAAGTCGCGACTGATACCCACCCCACACTCAGCACCATAAAAATGCGTTCAAAAAATATTCGATTTAGAAAAATATTCAAAAAATGATTAAATCCTGTGTTTAATATTGCAAATATTTAATATCGTCTTATAGGTAGTGAGGATAAATTAATAATCTCTAACTGCAATTAATCTTAAATGATCTTCTAATTATGGACATGCGTCTAAAATGCGTATAAAATGCTTTTAAAAAAATTTAAATTCAAATAATTAAAAAACGACATCTAAATTAAATAAAGTTCATGGAAAAATAAAAAATAGTATTTTTAAGAATCCATTTTGTCTTAAGTTTTAATTACTTCTTTAAAACTTGTCAAGTTTACCAAATTGAATTTTCCAACAAAAATAACACTTAAAATTTTGCATCTATTTTAGCTAACGTCAATCCAGAGCTAGACTTGTGACTTTTGAAAATTTTATCACACAATCAACCTGTGCAAACGAATAAAAATAATTGGAGGGTACACAAAAAAGGCAAGTCTGGGACGCAATTAGTTCGTACAGTGAAATCGCATTATTGGAGTGTGTGAAAAAGGATCAACCTGTATATAAAAGGAAAAAATATAACAGCGGATCGGTGGCTCGTTGGTTCTCTTTTCAGAGAACTCTTTCGTTATTTCACTGAAAATATGGATACTTTCAATATTTTTAACGCAAGAATTGGTATTTTATAAAGCACCTCGACATAGTTATTCCAGTTTTTTGCAACAGAGAAAATAAGGTGACAAACTAAACTGAATCTAAATTACTTTGTACTTAATACTACAGTACCGCAGTCCTACTTGTTTCCGAGACAATTCCCAGAATTTATATAACTTTATCATTGTAATAAATATTACATTATTTTCCCGCGAATCTTATTTGATCCGGGTTCAATTAACTGGTATTACAATTTTATCGACAAATTCTAATGAGCTTTCACCTTTTAAATACAGGTGTAAATAGATATATTGGGACTGATAAATCATTGAAGACGGTGACGTGTTTAAGCTATATATTTTGCCGCTTTGCGGCTTTTGCTGTCCTCCTCAATGACATTAACATAATTTTTTTTTTCAGAAAGAAAATGTCGAAGTTTTACCTCGATGTTAGCTTACACCAAAATTTGATTGTCAAGTTCCATTGAACCCAACTTTTAAGGGGCTTAAGTCGACTTGAAGTCTACCGTCTAACTTCAATATTGATTCTTACGTTGGACCTGGACTTTCAAACCTAATTAGGGCTCCGTAACTTTGAAACGCTATTATGACTTTAACAACCAAGTGTAACGAATATTTCTGGTCAGTTATAAGTACTAATCTTCTGTTACTAAGATCTAACCCACCACGATTAAATATATTTAAGATATAAACAAACAGTCGTTCCGATACATTGCTCTATAATTAGAAATCTTAAAAAAATCTTGATTTTAAAACTGGGACATAAGGTACGTCAACTCGGATTTTTCAGTTTTACTAGCAACTATGTAATCACTTACAATAGTAACATTAGTTATGACTCAGTGGTCATCTGTAATCACTTGCAAGTGTTTATTGGTGCACAATTTCTTCCCACAATGCAGTATTGTGGTAGTTTAATACAGATTGGAGTTAATACTAACTGCAAATATTCATGTATACATGAGTATGCCTACATTCATATTCTAGTGTTGATTAACCATCAGGTGCTCATTAATGGCAATTTTTAACGTTAAGACGACATGATTGCGATGGGATGAAGGCTCTTATCTTTGCTCTATTGGACAGAGATCATAAAGAAATAAGTATTTAAGCTATAAGCTCTACGTTCCCTTCAATGGCATCAATGAATATTTTCCTTCGGTCCAATAGACCCCTGGACTGTAAGTCTGGAAGCTGAAAAGCCACTTCTTTAAACTTATTTACTGAAGAACTATACATATTTAGGTTTGTGTCCTTATTTATTTTGAGTTATTTTAACTAATGCAAATACGAGGGCATGCTCATTAAATAAATTTAATATAAAAGCGTCTAAAATTGAAAATTATTCGCTCTGCCCGTTTCTATTCATCGACGATATTGTGCTTATAAATTAAGCCGTCAGCAAACTTTCCACACTCTCTTAGAATATTAAAGTCCTACGGTCGCCAGTGACGTATTTAATATTCGGGTTATTCCTTAAATTGTCTCGTTGCAGAGATACATCGGAACTACCTATTGTCCCTCGGGGAGTTATAACTGGTTGTACACATAGCCTATTACCACGCAACAACCGGAAAACGACCCTAAAATTATTACCACAGAATTCAAATTCAAATGTAGCGGTTTCAACTAGTCGTATAAATTAGTGTCAATGCGGAATCGACCTTATTTTAAATGAATTGGAGTTCATTCTTTATTATCATAACGATGCGTTAAGACGTTTAGTGCGCGAGGTGGTATCGACATTGGATAAAGGGTCTGCCATTAATCGCTAGCGATAATATCGGTTTGGTAATCGCGAATTGCTTAACCATAGGTTAGCGTTCCTGCCACGGTGTCGATGGCCCTACAGAAAATGATAAGGATAGAAAGCAATGGAGTTATTAAGCGAACAGTTTGCATAAATACGCCTAACTACTCGTAGTTGCTGACTGCGACCTCGTTTCAGCGAAAATTTAAATAATTCCCATCTCTGGGATTCATCTCTGATTTCAATGTTATAGTGGCTGATTAATAAAAAAATAAGATATGTATATGTAAAAAAATAAATAAAATCGCATCAACTGTTTTGACGTGAAAACTTCATGGACAGACAGATTTATTTATCATAGAGATATATTACATGCAATATGTATATTTGTATTATAATAAAACTACCATAAATTATATGTCATTTTAATTCCTCTAAGAAAGTTATTTTGAATATAGTATATAACACTATATTCTCAGGTTGATTTGACCTTTGTACAAAAATAGAGGGCGGAATGGAGTGTACTACACTCATCTGCCTATCCCTTCGGGGATTGCAGGCGTGATATTACTTTTATTCCTAGTGGTGATACATGCATTAAATTTTATTCATCTGTTGTCTTATAGCCTGTCGAAAATCTTCAACGAGATCGGTAGAGGATGCGAATAGTCATTAAGTTCCACGAATATATTACATCCAATTTCTTTTTATTTTGTCACAATGACATGAGCATTTAATAAAAGAAGACATTTATAAGTATATTAATTATGATATATTAATTGATGATAGCAAAACATGAGTTTGTGGATGTTTTAAATATTACGTAATTAATACATACTTAATAATCATTATTCTCAACCCACTAGCTAATTATCTGAATATTTTAAAATTGTTTTTAATTATGCTGCATTATTATTATAACATTAATAAACATTGTAGGGAAATTGTAAAGTTGCTATCTTTTTATTATATATCAACTCACGTCAACACTTCGCATAGATCATTCGAACGGTCAACATGAGAATGCTAGAAAATCTGACGCAAACACAATATTGTCTGACACGCGAATGTAAGGAAATGTAACCAAATCCTTAATATAGGATACAGTATCGGTACTATATCAAGCGTGCTAGATAAAGGACCTGGATTCAGAAACATGATATCTAAAGCTTAGGCTGTGTAGAAAGCTCCGTGATGGAAAGGAGAAAGCTCTGACTGAAGGTTTGAATGAGCTTTATATAGGACGAGATTCATTTCAACGTACATTGTGCCTAAGAGGTTTTGACGGTGTTGTTCATGGAATTTTAAATGTTTTGTCATTTTATTTTTACTTATGAATTATTTTAATACGCCATATACTCAAAAAGGGCCTAAAGTAATTTCATCTATTTGAACTTCATTTGCAAGTCGTAAACTTTATCATGAATAGGACATTACGTATCACCATATCTCAGAAATATATCCCAAAAAACAATAACTAAAGTTTAACAGCTTAACTCATAAAAACTTTAAAGACGTGAAAGTCCAGTAAATTATTACAAACACTGTACTAAAAACAACATAAAATTTTATGAGATACATTGTTACTTGACACTATGTTCGAGAATAAGGGTAAGTCAGACATCATGGTATGCTAATATATGTTACGTACCTTCGGAATTCATAATTCCCGAACATAAAAATGCTAAAAGTATAATAAAATGATTTTCACCCTCTACGAGTACGTTCACGAATAAAACGTTTTTTTTAATACTCCTATGCTTTTTTAATATGTGACTAAGTGTACCTTGCGGTCGGTACAGCTATAAATTATTCAAACACTGAATGTGTCAAGTTAATGGAAAAGCCAGCCGTCCACGACGTTAAAAAGTTTCCGTCAACTACAGACTATGCAAAATTAGAAATGAATTATAACAATATTCATACGTATATGAGTACGATTTTGAAAATAACCGCTCGCATTTTTTTGTAGTTTATTACTGTTACGTTATTGTAGAAAACTTCCTACCACTAAAGATCTTATGAGATGAGATTTGTATTAGAAATACATAGCTTGCCGATAGTTCACTAGCGCCTCAAAAATAAATCACATATATTACATAAATATCCATATAAGCAGTTATATAAATATGTGAAAAAATATATATCACAATAAATATCTGTCTTAATATGAAAAACTATCTTGTTTCATTTTTGTCAAACTTGTCATTACTGCCTTAACGTTAATAGTGTATAACGAAATTCCACCTTAACGTTCATGTCCATTTTATCATTTGACGGAGTTCAATATTGAAGACGGACAAACAGTCATATGCCACCCCGAATTTTGTACCAAGTCTCTTCGTAAGTGCTCATCGAATCGATCTAGCAAGTTTTATTGGTCTGTCTATGATATATCTACGTCAATTATTATACACAAACCTCTCATCTCTCGCGTTCACAAACATCATCATTGCCATCGTTCTGATAATCAATAACATATCAAATTTCTCTATTATGTTTTGTATGAAGTCTGTCCGCCAGCGCTTAAACAATTTGCCACCCTAAGGCTATAACTTGATAAGGGGTTGTTAAGAGGAAGAAAGGGAGTATTAAGTTTCCAGCCATGTTCATGTTATTTCAAAATGTTTTTACGTATATGTATCGAAAACTAGGCAAGTTATTGAAATTGTTATAATAGTAGGAACTTTCATTTCGATGGAGGACTCAGTGATACCGCACACCTTGAGAGAAGTTTGATGATGGTGACGCTTGATGACGGTGACGTGCAGAAGTAATTGTTAAGGATTGTCACTAAATTTATCCTTTTGCTAAGAATTAAGGTCGACACTGTTATTGGTTGAAGGGGTGGAAAGGAGGATATTGTCGACTATCAGTATCATCAGTATGCATTAGTCCAGTGCTGGACATGAGCTTTGTATAACACCATCAGAAAACATGGATATATCTTTACAAGCGTATATGATTCTTAGGTACATAATAAATTTGATATTGGCCCAGACGACAGAGACAGAGAGCATCGAAGACCAATTATATTTATCTATAATACCTGAAGTGCTTCTTCGACTTCTTAACTCCTGTCGTACAATAACGCCGATTCCAGAGATTTCTGAATCGCCAATCAGCCATTTACCGACCTGTTTGGAAAATATAGGTGAGTCTTGGTGTGGCTTTGTCCCTGCAACCGTCAATAGTTGTATAATGTAAGTATTATATCATTATCTTCGTTATAAACTTATTCACGCTTATCTCCTTACTACATTTTAATTAGTTTATTTTATCCGCTAGCTCATCACAGTGTGATAATTTATAATTATATTTAAACACGTTATCCAAGCAACAAAGTTACTTCGCGTAACACCAATATAGACGCTTTTAAAAAAATCTATTAGACCGACAAAAATAGGGACTTACAGATAAAATCGGTCGAATCTGTAGATGCCCTTAATCCCTCCATCTGAATCGGCCTATAAATATTTATTGCGAATAGCGAACGCAATGTTAAGATATAAACGAGAGCGGGTAGAGTTCTTATGAGACGTATACATTAATAATTAAATAGGTACATAACAATAATTAAAAAACCTATGTAAACTTAACTGCTATGGTAATAACAAATGCAGATATCGAATAATGTCGGTATTCCTTAAAAACAATTAAGCATTTTGTTAAGAACTCCACATAAGCTTATTTCAAACGCACATATTTTTCTGTTATAAAGGCGTAAAACGATTACAGATTACCACCACTTTTAATAAGAATCGAAAAAACTAAGTAGTGTTAATATGTGTTTTAATTTTAATTAGTATACTTTAATATACGCTTAAACAATTTTTGTGAGTGCTGACCAAAAAATGTATGTGATTTCTTGTATTTGCAATTAAAAATGCTCACTATTACTTTAATACTTCATAACACAAAAGGAGAACTTCGTTTAACAGTGGAACAATAAAAGGGTTAGTGATGATTATGTACAATAATGATGATATTGATTTGTATGAAACATGTTTATGTATAAACGAACCTTTCACGTTGCTTTCTTTTGTACATTACGCCAAGCACGAAGATATAAAATCTATTTGTGCTACATGTTGATTTGTCTTCAGATTGCTGCATCGCCGCCCGCGATCCTATCGCTGTAATTGCGCCGGATTTGTTCACTTGTCAGCGATAGCGGTTGATTGTTTGGATCATAGCGTCCCTGCTAGACATGTAATTAAGTGGCAATCGGCTTGCGGTTTTATTAGCGTTCATTATTAACAAAACAGATTTATGTCGATAAAAATAATCATTATGTAAAAACATGAACCGACTTTGCAGTAAGTCCTTGTGTTAGTGAAAGAATTGCCAAAGGTTAATCTTTCGTACTTAATGTTGCCTCACCTGACATATCGTTTGCGATAAGCTGGCGCCGCAGCGGTGGCGTCTCATACACTTGGGCCCGCGGATACGCAAGTAATAGGATAAGATATATGACATAAATATTAAAGGCATACTAGGAGCAATAGGAGGAGCATACTATAAGTAATGATTACCACAAATAGTCGTTGTGTATCAACATAATCAACTCCACCATCATCACCAGCACATCTTCAGCCCGTATTCATCCATTGCTGGAAAGATGCGAAGGTTATGCACATATTATACGTAACGTTTTTTCGTTTCCACTCCAGTAACCCTGACCCTGACCAATGAAAACGCATTGTTAAAAATATACGGCTCACAAAATCCATCTAAAGATCCCACGCCATAAAGAACCTATCACTCAAGAACCTTTTTACATGATCCTTTGGTACCATAAAAAAATCATTAGTGCACCTCGCCCATAATTATCCGTCTAGACTTGGCGCTGTCCATTCAGTGAGTTCATTGGACTAACGATATACGTCACATTATGTATAAATTGAGCCGTCGTGACAAATTACAGGGCCATATTAATGAAAGGGAAACTTAGACCGGGTCCGTAATGCTATGGTATCGTGGACTAGTCTGAGTTACTCACTGCCTATTGTTACTGTGTGGTTGCCACTTTGGACACCTTCTGTCATGTAACGAGATATGGATGTATATTACAATACTGTCAATCTAAATGGATGCTTCGCTGTCTATAAACCAACATAATTATAATATAAAAATATATATGACTTGAATAAAATAATAATTGCAACACCATAGCTCTATAAACCGAAACAAATAGGATCAATTCTAAACAAAAAATTATAAACTTAGTTTATTCAAAGTGCTTCGCTATTTGCCAAAAATTCAATTCTGCCGTCAATTGTGCCTCTTCGCAAAAGGGTCTGATTAAGATCTGTAATTTATGTAAATATCTCAGAGACTGTAAAGTAAAATGAAAAAATCGTAGGTGTACTTACAGACGGCTTCCCGACGAACGTGTTGTCAGATTTATTTTTCTGTTGTTGATACATATATATGTTGATCTTATGATTAAGAAGCAGTATCGCTGAACCGAGGATTGTCAGTTCGATCCCATACAAAAAAATATTGATGTAATTCCCACCAGTATTTGTTTTGTCCTATTGTAAAAACAAGTATATAAATGAATATTGAATAATGTATTTATCACGAAGCAGTGATCGCCTAGTGGTTAAGAATTCAGCCTCTTACTCCAGAGGTGCTGGGTTCAAATCCATGGCGCGCACCTCATCACAAAAGTGCGTTTTAAGTTTAAACATCACTTGCTAACGGTGCAAAAAACACCGTGAGCAAACCTGCATACCATAATTACATGTATGCGTATATATTCAGAAAAGCATGTATGTGGTTTATTAGCTATTACTATAGGACAAGTAGCCAGTTAATATAGGACAGGCGCTGTCCCCGGATGTAATACTATTATAGTTAGAATCCAAAATAAGATTACATTTATAACTGGGCGCCGTGTTTTCTGAGGCAGACTTAAATATTAACGCTCTTGTATTTTTAAACAAGTAGTTCTACTTAATATTTACGTTGCATTTTACTTCTAAATATTTTTTTTCTCATCTAGGTTTTCTTTAATACCTTATACAGGACAAAAATTCTCAAATGCATAAAATAAAACCAGAAATTTTGGGATACATAAATTTTTGTTATTAACGCATACTGTAAGTGTATTTATGAATACTGATAATTGTGTATATTGAAAATTGTGTTTACTGAAAACTGTGTTCACTAAAAATTTTAAAAAGTACAGTAGGTAGGTACTGAGGTAGGCCAGCGTTTCTTCACGATGTTACTTTTCACCGTTTATGGCAAGTGATAGTAGTAAAACGCATATTTTCATAAACAATAGTGCGCCAGGATTTGAACTAGAAACCCGGAGTGTGGGAGTGAAGTTCAAAGCACTAGGCTATCGCTGCTCATAAAAAGTGACTTAAAAGGGCGCAAAATTCAAAGCACATTCAAACATTAATTAGCTATTTCATTACGTTCATTAGGTCCATGACCATTAATCAGCGAACACATGAACATAAACACATCGTACAACACGATACAGTATCAACGCTGAAAAATATTTTATTTACGGCTCGAGTACAATAACATAACATTAATAAGCCCAATAAAATAAATTAAATCCACTGTATTACGAAAATAAACTTTCTCTATGTCCTTCGTGTGAAGTTCAATGAACGATACCCGTGGGTGGTGGCTCGAGTTACAACATTTTAATGCAGCGACAGCGACATTATTATACTGCAATAAATAATAAAATCTTTTATATTAGTATCTGGTTGATAAAATCTTTGGTATTAGTATAAGAATTAATTAAATTATTCCTCTCAGAAAACTTAACGAAGAGTGTGATGAATGTAGGAGAAGCACCTGCCGTGCTCGGTAAGGATCCGTAAGGACCGAGGACCAAATATCTATATGTCTCTATATATTTGGTCCCCGATGCTCTCTGTTTACCCCCTAAGGGACCTGACGTAAAAATATGTATATATGTATATTCCTCTCAATGGCGCAGCTGAAGAAAGTAATTTAGATTACAAACTGAAAATAGTTAATTACAATCGATGCATTACTATAAAACCAGTTCCACTGCATCTTTATACTACAAATTATAACTATAAACGAATGTAATAGTTATTGAGATATTTTATTAGTATACGAGATAAATGGTGGATGGCTGCGTGCTGTGCAGTCCACGTACATACATATGTACGTACGTGAACAGTCAACGATGCTAGCTGATGATGTCATTATTGGTGTCAGACAGAACATCGTCATATTTGTTAGAATGTTAGTGGTATATTTGGTTAAATTCCTGGAAAGATTCCGTTTTAAGTTTACCTTAACCATACGATGCAGTCTTGATTGGCTCCTATCTCAGCTACAGGCACTGGTCGCAGCTGTTATTGATGACTACATGAAGAGAGGCTAACAATTGAATGTGAAGAAGACCAATAGGTACTGGTGTTTGAAAGAAATAATTCGATAACTAATACAGGGGTAATGGTAGACTATAGTGGTAGTTCTGGAGCAAATGAATGAAATTATATATCTTGGATGTGCTTTTAGAACGGATGGACCGCTGATAAATACAGAGAGAATGGTAAATGAAAAGAATATTGTGAATGGAGCGTTGGGTAATCTACTGGGTTTGCCAACGTCTGAACCTTGGAACTCAGCAGGTCAACTCATGTCAGTCAGGTCAGCGGAACACAACTCCGTGTTTGCGCCAAGACTACTAACCGGAAGTGAGTGCTGGATATGTAAGAATATGATGAAAGTAAAATAAAGGTGATCGAGATGATGTAGCTAAGCTATATATTCTGCTTGGCATTCGTTATACAGATGCAAGGTGGATTCTATGTAGGAATGGGAGTATGAGTGTAAAAATGAGAAACTCCATGCTCCTATGGTTAGGACATGTAGAGAGAATGACGGATAGAGATAGAATAGCGAAACAAATGTACAATACGAATGTCAATAGATGCAAGTATCGAGGGAGAACAAGATCTGTCTACCCGGTATAGAATTGGTTAGATGATATAATAAGATAAAAACAATAGTTCCTGACGTTAAGCTTACATATTTTAAACCAAACAAAATTGCATTATTATGGATTGAAAACAAAAAAAATTGTGCCGCGATTTCGTTGCATTACGCAGAAGATCGTTTAGAAGGACGTTGGAAAGGTCCTGAATTAGTTGTGCTATTACGAAAAAACAAGTTAAGCTGGTTGGTAATTTAATCAGATGTAGCCTTTAACGTGATTCACATCAAGACGGTCTATTGGCCGATAATGTTTAACCCTCTAACGTTTATAACTTGCACCATGAGCACAGATAGCGCAAGCGATAGTGGTATCGCGATCAACTGTCAAGCCGCGCGCTCGCAGACTCGGCGACGACGAACGAACGATAACTCTATTTGTTTTCGTAATACGCTGCTCTCGCTTAGGATACTGGCCTTACATCTTCGCTTCATACACAGCACACGATAAAGCAAGCGAGATTTGAAAAACACCGTTGGCCTGCTGGTTTATACGATAACGCATAAACGTGTACTGTGTGCAATTAGTAGAATTTTCAATACCATTCCCAGCCTTTGCAAAAGACTTGCCGCTGAGACATGTTCAGCAATTGGTCGCAAATGGATGAAAACTGCATTGTCTATGTTCCAAGAATAACAAAAGAACATGCAAGTCTTTTTATTTAGTAATAATTGCAAAGTAGTATGTCTATAAGTTGTTACCTGATCGACAAGTGTTGTACTTCTTAGCACTGAATTATATATAATGTATTCTCTACACGTTAGTAGAAACTGGTACAAGGATGATGCTCGAGCAGGAGATATCCTAGACAAAATGTTCCAACATCCTTAACGTATATCAACGTTTAATCTGTTACGCAAACACAGTACTTATTTATGTGTGGGCCGCGATATATCAAACTATCTTCGAAGCTGTTACCTGATCGTCAACTTTTATGTAAATAAAACAATGAACTCTTTGAAAATATTTCCTAAGCTATTCATAGGGCTTGTCATGAAAGGAGCAACGAGAGTTCTTTTTCAAAGTCTGCAAGATATTGCGAGCTCCTGTAGTGATGCAAATGTCCTATACAACGGTGACCACTGACTGTTAGGTGGCCTGTATGTAGCTAAGTTAAATTAAAAATAAATAAGGTAAGTTTGCCGCACCGGGTGCCCAGTCACTGGGCACCCTGTGCAAGATGGCTGACAAAAGCGTACCGTGAACGTTTTGTATAGGTGCCTTCTTCTGCTATATTGTGCATTGAAAAATGAATAACATTTTTGCTCTGACTAGATAAGACATAGAGCCTTTAGTATAGTGTGCTTCGTAGAATTAAATTACACTGCAAAATATGAAACGTAAAGTTTCGCAGCGATTAAGGCGTTTTACTGTAACACGCGTAAATTTTTTTTTGATGTACCGCGTGGATTTTTTGGACATAACTAACATGATTTTCAAAGTTTTAGAAGCTATACATGTTTACTCGTTATAAAGCTGTTACAAATAATTTTAATTAGGCCTAATGTTCAATTAGTACTAGTCTTAAAATTGTGAAAAAAAAGAAAGAAATATTCTAAAAAAAAAAGAAATGTTTGTATAAATAATCAAATGACTATTTTATAAACGTTATAAGTACTAAACCAGTAAAAATTTAAATTGCTCATAACTGGTATTTTCGACGACACTTTGACGCATGGTATGGGTCTACAATGACATATATTAAAAAGTAGAAAATCTTGATATCAGTCGTGGTAGCATAAAATAGGGAAAACCGCACAGATGCACCTGTACCCTAAGCGGCAAACTTGAAAAATGCAATATCCACTCCGATCTACAAAGTTAAAATGACAATAACGCGAAAGAAATTATCAGAATTGTTAGCTAAGAGTTTCGCGAACAAAAATGTCTGCCGCGTAGCTATTTTAGGCATTTTCAATTACGTTTCGGACTTTTTTTTCGTCTCCTCGGAGAGGACAACTATGTGTGTGTTCAAGTTTTTTAACCGGCCTCGAGTTTTTCAACTTTTTGCCAAGTTTTAGGTAGAAGCCGGCCAAGTCCCGTGGGAAACCGCGTTTATAAACTTAGACGAAATGAACTTTGCTTGAAATGAGCCAACCGTGAGGATATTTATTTATAAGTGGCTCTTGGATTTTAATAATATTATATTTTTACTGCGCTTTTAGAGACTTTAACAATAAATGCTTTTCTTTATATTGGTTGTCCACGATGGCTTTTGGGTTTATGTGAGGATGTTAAGAACATACTGCAACATGCTGCTCCAATAATAATTGGTACTCACACGACATACATATGCACATTTGTATAACTGCGAAACTTAAAACTTCTTCATATAAATACAGGACTATCTTTTTCGTCCATACAAGCAAAAATATCAGTAGCACTATGCTGACCGAAGAAAAATATTTATTCATATAGGTAAGACAAAAATATAGTCCTGTTATTGGGAAATTAATCTGGAAACCCCAAAATCCAGCACAGCTTAAATAAGAATTCAAGAATTATCAGACAAAACAAATAAACCCGGACACAAAAATTATTTTTTAAATTATTTAGCGTTAACTCGAATTCAGCCGAATCTGGCCCTAATCTCACCACCTAATTCCGTTATTCTGGGAGGTGAATATTATTCACATCTTCCACATACATTCTTAAAGAAAGGTTCACAAATTATTTTTGTATTTTCACGCCTGCATTTCCCAAAGTTGTAGGCAGTGGAGAACACTCCCACGACCAACCTGTCAAATGGAAATGGAAAAAGCCTATTGCTACCGGACAGAAACACAAGCACAGAACTACTAATAGAAATTGTAAGTTATAGTATTTGACACGGGGATCGTATTCAGGTCCTCGACCAGCAGTCGCATTTACAACCACTCGACCAACGAGGCAACGAACCATTATTTTCATTACAAAATAATTACAATTGATGATTTTGTTAGTATTAATTAAATTCGAATTATAAATAATATATTACCCAACTTCCCCTAACCTTGTGATTAATGGCACGAGGCCTATAATCGTTAGCTTCGAATAATCAATCAGCCAAAGCTTAATTTACATCCGATATTAATTTCTGGAAAACAACAAAACAAGTCAAATTCGTTTTTAATAACAAATAAAATTGTACAAACATAATTTACCAAATATCGTATAAATTACGAACTCAAAACCGTGTTAATAATAGACATTTGATCTTTTACAAGCGTTTATAATGGAGATGCCCGTAGCATAGAAACGATACCAGATAATGCTTCTCAGCGCCATTATTCATTGGATAAGTGATTGCTTTTGAGGGAGATTTCGTATTTAAGAAGACACGGCAAGCCGACGGTCGCGGATTATATTATAATGCGACGTTGTAAGACTTTTGAACAGTTTTAAAATAGAAACGTAATACCGTATAAACGTCACCTTTTACGTTTGTCCAATGTTTTTATGAAATAACAAATGCGTGACTTTTTATATGGTACCTTTAGACTAGCATTTGGCCAGTCTCGACTGATAGAAAGCAAAGATGGAACAACATTGTGATCCACAATAGTTCCCAGAATAAAGTTCTAGAATACATACAATTTAGTAGACTTTTGGTAAACTGACATCTCTTCCCGTGAATCAAAAAGCGCTAACATTATTCGCTTATTGCCACACAAAAAGGAAAATTTACAACACACAAAACATTCACCCGAGACAAGATAAACCACGAAAGGTCTCGACTTAGAAATATTTTAAAGCAAAACGTTGGACTTTAAAATTATAAAGCCACCAATAACAAGTTCTGGCTAGTTTGAATTTTAATAATGTCGTTCCCGAAGTTGAGAGCCGACGGATCGGGAACTTGGACGTTCCACTTCGAACGGCTTTTTGTATTAAGTTACGCTAAATTGGCTGCTGCAATATTGATGCACTTGGTTGGTTTTGGTGCGTTTGTGATTTTGTTAGTACAGTAGTAGTTGGTATAAGGGCAGGCGGGAAAATTTATAACATTTTGAGGGTACACGACAGTGTCTACTATTTCAGTATTCATGAAATGAGAATGCTTTTTTATAATTTTATCATCAACGTCATCATCATTATAAAAACTAACGATGCCATTGTTTGACACGGATCATTTCTAAGAAAGAGATGGGTTCCGATCAGAGTCAGCCTTGCCGCCCGTCGCCGAAGAACAGGTTGAAAGGTTTCACAACCCTTAGATAAAATGTATGGAGAAATGTGACTTGTGTTTATTCAAGATATTTAAATTTGCCGATACATTTATCGGGATCAATATTTAATCTGAAAAATAAGATATAAACTTTATGATATCACATAAACGTAACATTAGGCCTATAATCCCTGAAGGGATAGGCAGAGGAGTATAGTACACTCCCACCTTTCACCAGTTACGTTTAAGTCCCATGGAATTGGTGGCGAGCCTATTGCCATACACCGGGCATAATTCCAGACTGTGAGTCACTACTAGAAATTCTAAATTAGAAAAATCCAATGGCACCCGACCTGGGATTTGAACCCCGGACCTCAAAATCGGCAGTCGCGCTTGCAACCCTTCGACGAAGCAGTCTGATCATGATGTCACATAGTAGGGCTACCTTAAATTTATGAACGCATTTATCGTATATCATGAAATTCGAAATCTTAAATATTTTTTATACTGTTACTGTTTTATAAGGCTGTAAAGTTTTCCATAGATTATACGCCCCGTAAGTCTTTGTGCCATTTGTTAAACTGAAAAAAAAAACAATAAAGCTTTCCTAAGGTACAAGGGAAAAACATTCTGAGCAGCAAATTTAATAACTAGAAAACTTCTGAAGTCCGACCGGGATTGGGAAACAAGGAAGGGATCGAAAAGGCTTAATGACCCTCCTCAAAAGTAATTCCTCTATTCCCATCCAAAGTCACAGCGCGAGGTCTACGCACACTAGCTGCGGCCGCGAATTTGTGCGAGTACACGAGAAAAATATTAACAATAGACATTTTCTTTTAATACGTATCTTTTTATATTTATTTAATCCATACACATTTTTATTCAATATGTGATACTATAATGTATGGCTCAACCACATAAAGCTGTGCGGGAGGTACAGGCAATTCGTAGGTACTTTATTTGCATGATTGGTTCCAGCTGCTCGCTCAGACATTATCTGAAACGATTTCATTTTTCATCTATGTATAATACACAGTATTTACATTTTAATTACTTTTATATTTTGATGCTTTTACATTTTCATTTTGTATGCAGGCAAACTTATTTCTTATGTCAAATAGATACGCTGTACTCTACAATAATAGATTTCTATACTCAATATGTTTTTATAACTTTAAAACAAATTCCATAGAAAGTAATGTCACAAACATTGGCTAGTTAAGAAACAGAACCCAAGGTTGAATTTCGCGAAACAATAATAAAAATAATAAATCCCTTTGAAAGCCAACTGACAGCTGCAAAACTATTCCTTGACAATCCCAGGGTTACCGCCAATTCTTTGAAAATTGGGACGGTTCTGCTTAAGCGTTTAAGGATAAAAGCCCGGCAAGGATAATATTTGATGCTTCATTTTAGGTTCTTGTTCTGGACAGTCGCTTTCTTCGATTGTACGAAGAGAACAATAAAGACATTTTGTTGAATATATAGTTCTCAGGTAGTTGTAGCAAATCTGAGAGACAGAGCGAAGGTAAGAACGACAAAATCTACCTTTCACTGGTAGAAAAATTCTACTCATGATTGATAATATGGAGTTATTACATATATATTACACTTAATAATGAAGTCATCTAGCTATAATTAAACACAGACTATATTAAAAATAAAATACTGAACAAAAAGATTGTGAGACAGCTCAGGAACATTAACTATTTTACTATAAATTAATAATTAGTATTTATATATTCCATTTATAATCAGAATATCATACACCATACCTTATTGATATATTCTGGGTTACTTGCTAATAGTCGCTTTGTAAATTAGATGTATAATGTATGTAGGTAGATTGATTATTGTATTCATACAACTTGTTGTATAAGGACGACGCACGGTCCAAGTAGTCTGTTCACAGCTGGAACGTCAAGGACATGACAATATGGTAAATTTTTTACATGAATATTTATACGACTAATGTTTTAATATTTACATATTATTAACGAACGTATCAGCTTAACCATCAGTCGTTCCCTTTACGTTAATACGATTGATATACCTTTAATTGAGATAGATTTCACTGAATTTTCTATTATAAAAATCAAATCCATAATACACAAGAAGTATGTACACCCTACTCCAACCCGTCTACGCCAGCGGAGCGTACAGAATTTTGTTCTACACGCGAAAACGCAGAAAACCTTCGTAAAACGCGTTTAAGCCTGCTATTGGAACGCTTGACAGCTTTTCGATCGACTTGCGTTTTGATACATGAAAATGTATAATAGACGAACATTGGATCTTTACGTGTTTTTGACATCCGTTTAAAATACAAGAATTCACCACTGTGCTTATACATATATATCTTCACGCCAAGTCCCTCGCGTGATAGGCAGAGAGCACCAAATATTCTTAACCTCGAAGACTTGCCATGCTTCTTCCATATTCATCAATCTGTTCATACATTCCAGCCGGTTCCAGAGATTTCTGACTCTATACAAGTGTATAACTGCTTGACGTTAACTGAACATTATAACGTTTAGTTACCTCTCATGGTGTGCCTATTGGCATATACAAGGTACAGAATTAAACTCCGAACAACGACCAGAAATTCTAAACTGAATAACTCCAATAGTAGCCGACTCGGGATTTGAACCCAAGACCTTCCGATCGGCAGTCGCGCTTGCAACCACTCGACCAAAGAGGCAGTCAGTGTTATTATCATACATATATTTAAGCTATTACCAACTAGTAGCCACTGTAATACATTCAATGGATTAATTCAGTTATTCACGCGCAGTAAAACATAAC
>DWEC01000287.1:0-18586 GCA_018245735.1 Microceris miodesmiata
GCGCACGAGAGGCAATACTCTGCACATAGCAGCTGGAACTGACGACGTCTGGGGAAAACGCATATTGTAAACAATTGTATTACACTCCTCGGCCTACCCATTTAAATAGAAAGACAAAGACTTAATTTGAACGAAGAGGGACATAAACTGTGACGCTTAGTTATGCAGCACCGCTCACAAAACGTAACATAGAGTTGACGAAAGAGCTACAAAGGTGTTAGCGAACTCTCTGCTAAAATGTCAGCAAAAATATAAACTTTGTCAAGATATACAAAATCATGGGAATTCTACTGCCTTTTTAAAGCAGTGCAAACAGATATTCATCAAGGACAAGGAAAACAACGACGATAATTTCGCGTCCTGATATATCCGCGCACTATTTCGGAGCAATATTGCCAAGAAACCAACCCATGACACTTTCCAAGAGCCCATTCTACACACTCAACTGTTAGCCTCATTGCACAGAGTGGATTGACAACAGCTTCGACATATTTGAAACATTTAACGAAGATAGTGCGTGCGATAATGAAATCATAGCGCTGCATAGCTTGCAGGTTCTCCATGAGCAGAGCAAAACTCTATATCTATGCTCTGAGAATGCACAACATTTACTCAGGAGGCTAAATGGCTTGCTCCAGAACCATTTGACATTAAAATTATTACCCAAGCCCTGTTTCACTAATGGTGTGCTTCGAGGACCAATAATTATAACTAAACGGGATAACAATAATAAATCTATATAGGAGGACACAGTCGCAAAAAAATTCTATGAACTCATAATAAATGTAGGGACATCTTCACACGTAGCCGTCTCATCTCAAAGTAAACATAAGAAATTGTGTTATGTTAACCTGATGTTTTATAAACTGCATGTATGTAGATATAAATCTACAATAAATATAAATATTTTTGTACCCAGACATACAACAAATACCTGTGCAGTACAATTAGTTTCACTGGACCAACGGCCAGTCAAGTACAAAACTGTACATTAAAAAAAAAACTTAATAAACGCTTTATTTGGTCCCAATTGTCTAGATTAACTATGTCCATAATACTCGTATATGTATTTTTACACGCGGCGACAGATCTAACACTGACGTACAAAGCCGGCGAGGCACCTGTCGACTCCGCGATAACGACATGTGAGCGTACTAGGAAAAGGACGCGGCGACGCGACTGGCAGTCATCAAATACATATATTTAATCTTAAATAAACCTGCTTATAACTTACAAACAAATGCAATGGTTCTATGGTGGTGTTCCGGTATGAAACATCGGGTACATTGAGCGTTTTAGTTGACTTATTAAACAAAGCATTAACTATGGTTCATGTCAGCATAATTCTTATATTAAATTAGACCTATACCAAACCAGTATAACATCTAGTAACTATTTAACTTTAAATGGCCAAGTTATTGGTGGTGTAAAGTAGAAAATTATTGGAAACTCATAGGGAGAACTTGAGCTATCAAAATGAGAGTTAATCCAAATTAAGAGAAGTTTTATCTAAATTACGTTTGTACCACTTCACTGAATGGTATTCAAACAATGATATAATATTATCAATTATAAAGTGGTATGTGATAAGTATCTACTAAGGTGTGTTAATGATAAGGATAGTATAGAATAAGCTTTGCATTTTCTAGTATTAGTAGTATTAGTAGACTGCCTCGTTGGTCGAGTGGTTGCAAGCGTGACTACCGATCGGGAGGTCCTGGTTCAAATCCCGAATCGGGTACTATTCGATTTTTCTAATTTAGAATTTCTAGTAGTGACTTGAAGTCTGGATGTGTGCCTGGTGTATGGCAATAAGCTCTCCACCTTTTCCATTGTGGGACTTAAACATACATAACGGGTAAAACGTGGAGGTGCACTACACTCGTCTAGCTACCCCTTCGGGGATTACAGGCGTGATGTTACGTTTAGTATTAGTAACCTTTGAATCTTAACTTTAATTACATGTTCAAAAGATTATTACGGTGTTAACTATTTTTAGACATTGCATTGTGTTCATAGAATTAGCGTTATGTTAACAAATTACACGTGACGAAACAATTCGATTGAGTCAACCTCAAATGAGGAGTCTGACATAAATGATTTATTTATTCATTTATCCCCAAACCTTTCAACGAAAAAACCTTTTATCTCGTAAAGAGCTTATATGCTTTAATTTAATCTAAAGCAAAATATTTTAAAAAATAATATTAAATATATCCTAAGCTTTTGTTCTGTGGATACTAAACAATTGTTTTAGTGTACGCGGAGACGCGATTATTCATTAAACATACAATTATCGTGAACACGAACAACAAAATTAACATTTAAAAAGCAAGTTCTCTCGGTGACTAAGCGTGTTTAAACTTAGTGTAAACATTGATGTCAGATTGAATAACAGAGACCTGTGACCAATTAAATTAATCATACCACGGACTGTGGCCGACGACGATATAGATGGTATAGACCTAACAGTGGCTGTTGGAGGGTTCACAATAGAGAGTATCTACGAGTATATAGTAGAGAGCACACTCGTATATTATAATATATTGATGTTGATGAGCAATAGATGCAACGCATTGAATATCCTGATCATTGGGTAACACACAAGACTTACTACAACGGTTATTCTAATTGATGATCATATATTTGTCATTGTTTGTGTGCATCACGCACACACGCAAATATTACACCGCGTTAGAGCTTATAAAATGAATATGTGATTATAAAAATGTTGTTAGAAAATATTCGACAAATGTGTGTTGTGTACAGTGTAGTACACGTGGAGGTCTGTAGTATTGTCGATAAAATGTTACCCTGCTGGTTGAAATGTCCATAGGCGATAAGGGCCACTCGTTTATCAAACTTTTACACTACATACATACGTCCAAACATTCATTGACAGATAGATCCATACACATATGTGTATGTAGGTTCTCTCATTGCACTATTATCGTGTCCTTTTTTTTAATATTAGCGACCTTACGCAATGTACTCATGAACGGGGATAACGGTTTGTATCATTCAAATTTTGACAATTTCGGGTCAATAGTAATGAAAATTATTGAAATTGAAATACAATAATGCATGCTGTTTACTGTCGTTAGCGTAATATTGTCAAAGTTCCTAATAATTTATATAAATGCATACAACAGTCGCATAATTCCCCTATAAAACAAGCAACCTTAATTTTAAATAATATTCCGACAATTCTATATATACACACGACCAACGTTCAACAATTGACGCGTCCACACTAATTAACTATGAACTTCTAAATTTGTATAATCCGTTCCGCTCAAAATGTACTTTAATTTCTGAACGATAAGCAATAATTAAAACTAGACTTGGTATGAAGAAACAAGTGTAGTGTTAAAATACATGTCTACTTGCAGTTTTGCTTAAACTAGTGCCATAGTAATGATCGTCGATAAATAAATGTCGTACGACGATCTCGTGTATCCAAATGAAATATCAATGTTATTTCTCATTACATACGACAATTGACGTTCAGAGTGCTCACACCTCAAGTGGCATGAAGAGAGATAGATTGTTTTTAATCGACGAATGCGCTATTTATACATCCGCATAATTTCTAAAATTACATTTATTTGTTTACGAGAGAAAATTTTTTAAACGCATTACGATAAAACCGTTAACACCGGAAGCCAGGATTCTAGTTCCGGAAACGCAACTACCTCAAAATAAAACCGTTCGATGTTTCATTTAAAAATAACGAAAACTTGACAAATATCACCGAATTTATACGTAACAAAAATGATTTGATTTTAATGAATGAACTTCACAAATATTCGTGACACTGTGAATCGGTACTGAAGTTTGAAAAACTAAGAATACACACAGGCCAATGAAAATTTAAAAATTACATGATAAGCAAACGTGCAAATAACTGACCTGTGGGGCAAAGCCGAGGAAGGAGAGCTTCCTCTTGTTGCTCATTTTGATGTAAACGCGACCGGTGTTTGTGTATAAGTTTCACAGTACGCGTACGATTCGATTGCCGGTGGCCGACCGACTAGCCGCGGCAGAGCGCTGCGCTCGCGGCCGCTGCCCAGCCTCGCCACGCAGCGCGCCCGACTGCGTTCACCGCCTCAAATCTTACATCCACCTGCGGCACGTCCACATAATGCAATCCACCGGATCCCGACTACAACCGAACTTCTCTACTTCAGACTCACATGCCATTGCAAATGTTAATTTAATTTAACTTTAATTTCAAGGACCGATTCTTTACTGCATTGTTCCACACGTGTCTACTACATGTTACTCGATCATTACTACTGAAATTTTCAATACGAATACTGCTATTACGAAAAAAATAATTTCTACGGTTATTTCTATTCGTTCGCAAATCGTAGCTCTTAATAAAATCTAGTGTAGGATGCATGCCGGACATTATCAAACAATTTCGCGAAAAGCACACAGGAAAATCTAACAACGTATGACACATCTAGAGTAAACCTCTGACTTATGTGATAAAAACACACTTTGCCAGACATTTTACCAGTCACATTTTACCACGTCGATCAACACATAAAAAGCGCGCGATTATTTAAATGCTTTTCAGTCTACATTTATCGCCCGGACAGTCGGTTGATATGTGTAAATAAAAAACCCTCTTATCAATCTATCTCATGGTATGGCTGAAAATCGCTTGTAACTACATTTATGCCAGATACTGGTTTTAAAAATAACCAGATAGGTGTGCCACTATATACTTATATCATGTATATTAAGTATGGTAACATTGTTTTCCCAATTACAATTGAAGCGATAACGTCTTAGAATAATGTTAGTATATAACACATGATATTTATAAAACATTTATATACCATATTTCATATAGAAAGTACATACAACGTGGAAACTTAACCACTTTTATATTTATATACTTACTATAAGAAATAACTGGAATATATCTGCTTTATTCGTACAACATCGAAATTAATAATACCGCTTGCAAAAAAAAATTACTTAGGGCTTCTAAATTTTAAAATGTAAAAACTATTCTTTAAACTTCTGTATTAAAAATATTGCGTCATAAATGCGTACGATTTTAGAGTCCATGAAATGCACCCTTCGCGCAAAGTAAAACGTAAAACACCTACACAATATGTCAGTCACCACATAAACGCTATTAGTAATATAATGACAAAATTGGTTAGTTAAGTTTTAACACTTCAGTCCAGATCGACGCTTGCTGTGAGAGCTCATGTGTTGGTAACACTTGTTACTCGTCACGTGGGGAAATAATTTTGTGATATTTGTGTGCATAGACCTTTCCCGATCTTTTCTTGCGTTTTACCTGTCTAATAAAAAAAACGTCAAATAATCATCCCCCCTTCATTTTCCATACTTTTCGCCTTGTACAATTCTAAAATAATTAAGAAATCATTTCACGGCAATGACTTCTCAATAAGGCATAATTAAATAAACTACGGCTTTAGTTTTCAATACAAATAAATAATTAAGTATTTAAATAATATTCCATTGACGCGATGTTTGCGCGTACATGTTGAACCAGATGGTCGTCTTCGGGTTCGGTCTATGTTAGTTATCAACGACTCGCTAACGAAGCAACAGTATTTAATCTATAGTAACATATATTCTATATAACTAACTATATAGACTGTTAAAATTATATTTCTTACACATAATTAATGTATGGTACGAAATACATAGTAGGTAGGTACATATAAAATTCAGATCGTCTACTATTCCTCGGTCTCCAATAAAATAAATACGAATATTTGCAGGTGCGTCGATAACATTTGCATGCTCTATTTAAAGTGCATGCATACAATTTTTAGTTCCCAATTTAAACTGGTTTCGAACATGTTCAATTGTGAATAGTAAGTAATCACGCTTGAACAATACGCTACCAGAAGCTGTTTCCCATTGGAAACCCGTTCGTACAATGGAATAATGAGGACTGCCATTGCGTTCGCAGCCCCCTACATGCTATCGTCGCCTATAATACCGTTACAAGCAGTTGTCAATAGCACGCTCTTAGGCACACATGCGGGATGTCGACATCCGAAATAGAATCATGAGTGAGGTTGGTATTTACGTGTCAACAAGAGTTACAGTAATACTATATAACCAATATCGCTAAAAGCGAAAATCGCTAAATATCCGAGATTTAAATTAAAATTAAGTTATACAATTAATTATATCATCCTACTAAAAACAGAGAGGCGTATGTCCAATATTTCCGATTTTCTTTCAATAAAAATGTAATTAAGTATATACAATATGGGTGCCCGACCCATGTGTATCGATACAATACCATATCTTTTCATACAACCGTATACGTTAGATGTGCAAATAAACATCTAAACAATTACGTTTAATAATTATTTACTCTGTGTACCTTAACAATAAAAAAAACCGTAGGTCTTTTACTGCATTTTAAAGGCGTGCAATTTATTTTACCCATAAAAAACTTTACAAACAAATCATGTGACATAAAATATTGAAAAAAGAAAAACTCATTCACGAGACTTTGTTGTATGCGAGGTAAATAATGTTCTCATCGCACATTGTTTGAACAGCGCGACACAAATCCAAGAAAAGAATTTATCTTTTTACATACTGACGTGAGTATTATACGATGTTTTTCATCGTCCGATGTCATCTAAGATAAGCTAGCGGACGTACATACAGTTGGATTCAATACCGGTAAAGATTGTGGCGCTGACGATTACAGCTATTGTTATCAATAAACCTTCAGATTTGAATTTGTTTGTTGCATAATGGGGTAAATATTATCTGGAGCTTAACTCGTAAATACGCCGCGGAAAATAACGGAAGCGGCAGTAGAGTGTTCCGTAATCGTAAATCGAAGGTCGCACCGAATTGTAAACGATTGAGTATTACTTCAAGTAAACTGTATCAACGTCACCTATGTTTAGACAGTAATGAGAAATATTTTAAAATATATTAAACTGTATCTGCATTAAACAAATGAACAGGTTATAAGTTGGATGACGGTAATACAAACCACTAATATTTAAATTAATTTTACCTTAATAAAAATTACCTTGATAAAAAAATTCCTTTGATTGTGATAATTCGAAATTAATTTCATTTCGGTATTTCGAAATTTATTTCGGTACATATTTGCATTGTCTCTAAGCTATTGAGTTTCATTTCCGCTGCCTTTGTACTGAGAGACGAACTCTGACTTCCGGTTTTAGTTAAAAATATGGCCTATGCAAAGGTGTAGCGGAAGGCGATCCTTCCACAAACATAGTGTTAGCCCTGTTCGCGTGTACTATTCAAAAGCTAAAGAAACTCCAATTAAATATCATTCCTATAATGGTAATCAAACTCGCATCAATATTGGGAACAACAGAAGAATAAATAGGCGTACGCGTGGTTCCGTGTATCTTCGTAAAGAAGTACATCATTCCTAATGTAGCCTCATACATATATACATATAATTCTGTTGTGCCGCGATTGAGAAGTTTCTCAATGAAAAATAGTTATAACCAAATCAACAGCGTGAAATTATGGTGTCTGTCTTGATTACCCCAAAATAAATCAACATAGACAAAATAATCATACTATGTATTCATAAAATGTCAAAAATATTTAAGAAAAAGTAATGGTATTATGGAAAAACAATTTTATAAATATGTAATATTATAATACAAAAAACACTGGTTATAACATGTTTCAGACGAAGTGCAAATAGTAGTAAACTGCAGGGAAATAAAATATATTAAATTTGAAAATAAACACGGCCTTATGCTTTCCTTTGACATTGGCTTTGAACGTACGAAAAACGTCAAGGTTTTCTCAATACCCTCGGAAAGACACGAATCATTTCATTATTTGCGCAGATGACGGGAAGCAAGGTGTTTTCCTACAACGCATTAAGTGCATGTTATTGCCCATTCTGTTAAAAGGAAAATTCGTGCGTTGAAATCAATCGATCGCTTCAATGACACCATGTTTGAGGTAAATATGGAATATTTAAAATGCTTAAAATGAAGTTGTAGTACATGTAAAGAAACTACGAGTACAATTATACATAGCTAGACATATATACATAATTAGACATAGCTCAAAGAATTAGCATATTTAAGTGGCAGTGGGCTGGTCACATATGTCGAAGAACCGACGGCCGTTGGGGCAGACGAATTCTCGAGTGGACACCGCAAATTGGCAGATGGAGTTGGATGAGATCTGCGGAGGATCGGGTGTTGTGGCACACCTTGGAAAAGGCCTATATCCAGCAGTGGAAAGGTAAAAGCTGATGTGATGAATATAATTTACAACGATCAGCAAGAAACAGCTATGCAATGTTATGTTTCGAATAAAAATATTTGTAATATTCTTATCCATTTATTGTATTCTGAAACCGTACGAGCGTATCCTTATTTAAATGTGACTGTATACTGTGACAAAATACAGAAATATGAATGTGAATTGAAACATGGTATGACTCATTCATAACATATTTTAAATTCACTTCGGCTCTACTTGGAAAATATGTAGTAACATTTGTTAACCGTTTGAAATAAGATTAAAACTAGCTAACAATTTGACGTCTCACGATTCAGAAGAGAATGGAGTTGCTTCGGACTGGCTTACTTTTATCACAATGTTGTTACTGATAGATACGAGCAAATCTCCCAAAGAGATAATGAAACGACGAAGATAATAAAGAAACCCATATATTATAATACAAGTGTAATGTGTTATATTTTAAGATATTTCATGCTCAGATATATTTATTTTAAGTAAATATTAAATTAATCGCTCAGTGGCGTGCCGTTGGAGTGGCCGATATGCAGCAGTGGACGGGAATAGGCTGATAATGATGATGATGATGATGAAATTTTAAAACATAATCGAACCGTTAGTTGTTAAAAAAAACGTACAAAAATATTAATCGGAGATTTTTTCTTACATCTTACAGTATAAGTTTTAATTTGATATGAAAACAAACAACATCTGAAATCAATTCGATCAAGCCTTATAATAAGTATTTACTATGAGTATGGAATCCTTAGAACCAATTTGCAAAAATAGTGCATGAGTTGTTTTCTGTCAGTGTTGCAATTCATTCAACAGGTATTTCCGGAGTTAAAATAATGAGCTTGTACTGTAAACTGGTGTTCATAAGAGTAACCAGAAGAATAAAGATTATTGATAAGCTTTTTCGAAATTTATGACGTTTCAATATCCGGTCGAAGAAAACATAATATAACAAGATAGCCGAATTATTTTACAATTCCCATATCACTAGTACATTTTAGATGCACCCAATTAAATGTATGAAATGAGGAATTCATGTATAGAATATATGTTCAATTTGTTTTATTTGTCCTCACAGTATTCTATACACATAAAAGAAGAAAGATATTAATTTATCGTTTAACGCACAGCCAAAACCATAGAGCCTAAAAATTTCCACTATGGTTCCTTAAATGACTGAGGTGAGTACTAAGAAAGAATTTTAAGACAATCCACCCCTAAGGGGATAACATAGAGATTGAAAGATTGTATGTTTCGTCGATTTCAAAGTTTTACACTCGAGATATTCGTGACCCACTTTGAAATAATTAAAATTTGACCTTGACTGTGACCTTTGAAATAATTAAAATTCCCTTTATACTGCTAAAAGTTGCTCATCAATTAACAGGTATATTAATTAAAGTGGCCGAAATATGAAGTTTCAACAGATTTTACTGATAAATAAATAGGAATTCATCTTGTCATCGCTATTACATTGTAATATACGAAGCTCTGTCTTTCGGATCCATTTCTCAATATTATTTGGAGGTCCCCGACAGTAAAACATACCTAATTGGTTTTACAATTTATTTTAATTTACAATATATTTATTTTAACATCTGCGTTATAATAGATTTTATTATTCTTTACAGCATATTGTATTACGCTTTAAAATATATATACTAACGCAATGGATTTTGGGAATACGCAATTTTAAACAAATAATGCACATTTGTAATAGCGCCCTGCTATGGAATCATGTCCATTTAATATCACAACTTACTAAGAAAATTGCGGCGATGGTTTCTTTGTTTATTATAGGATTATTAATTATGAGATTATTTATTATATTATGAGATTATTTATGAGTTTATTTATTAGACATCTTCTTACTTATTGTATAAAATATAATCTAAATGCTTTTTGTAAAACCTTTTAAAATGTAGATCTTAACTGATAGAGATTAGAAAATGTGAAATCACTTTTCTCACAATTATAATTTACAGAAATACAGCGAAATAAAATTAGCTTAGAAGTACACACTGTCAAAGATTCCTGGTCTTACCTGTCTTTGCTTATACTTAATCTTTTAGTTGAGTAAATTAAAAACAAAGAAGAAAGTAACATCACACCCTTAATCCCCGAAGGGGTATGCAGAGCATTGCGATACACTCCCACGTTACAGCAGTTTATGTTAACGTCCTATGGAATAGACGGTGAGCCTATTGTCATACACCGGACACGGATACACAATAAATTAAGTTAGAGTAAAATAAAATCATATATAATATAACAAAAATACAAATGAAATAAAATTATAGTTCACTTCAAATTGGCGAACAATAAATAATATTAAAGTATTTCGCGCTGTAAAATACATAAAACAATTTTAGTCCTAATCATAAGTTACAAGAAATGAACCACTTTAACGTAACTTTCAAAATCATCGTCGATATATCAAGAAGACCCCGATAATAGCAATATTTATACAGTACCTGTTTTGGGTGCGATGTTTACCGGCAAAACTACAACTCGACCCTCAGCACTGGCACCACTGACGGTAGCAACCGAAGTGCGGTCAGCCTCAAGCAATACTTAAGATTGCACTCGCTACCAACACTGTGCTGAACCATGAGCAGGCAGATACAAGTACACACATATTTTGACGTATTTACTTCACCAGTACATGTGCACAGCAGACGGCGTTTCACGACTAAAGTGGCGCGTAAACAGAAACGTATTGCCATTGAAATACTGTATGGCTCCAGCGCCGTACAGGCGATTCTAGTAACGAGGAGTGTGTCATTAAACAATGCAGAATCATTAATAAGTATTCGTGAATGATTTGCGTGTATGCGCAGGTGTGCCTCCAGCGTCGGGCAGAGCGCGTAGCTGTGACGCGCCCCCGAGGCCGAACCAAAAGATCTTGGAGACGTTGATAAACCACACATTTAAATTTCCCTTCGATCAAACTGCAACGGTTCGCGAACTAGGAAGACCAGTCTTATATAGACATTGACGATAATACTTAGAGTTCTGATATACTAGGAGCTACGAAAATAATATTATATTGTAATTGTAAGCTCTATCAGGGTTAAAAGAAAACAATTCGCGTTGGTTTGAGAGCGTTGAAAGCAACTTTACTATTAAATGTCTCGTGAGTGTTTTTTACATTAAATATGGAACGGCTTAACTCACGTAGGTGTTTTGAGATAGTCCAAATAGTTCAGGATCTATGCGAAATTCTTCAGAAGCTCCCGTCAATTGCAACGAGGTCGTCACTCCGAAAAACGTACATACGTGAGTTAAATCGATACGTATATAATGTTGAAAGCAAATCCACAAACTTAGTACGACGTTTCTGTATCTGAAGCGATCCACACTTAACTGTAACCATAGTTAGCTCGTTATTCATCACAAGGGTTCATTTAACGATCGTGGATGATTAATTTATATAACTACGAGTATTAGAAAGCAAATTAATATTTATTTCGCTCGTAACATAAATCTACGTAAATTTAATGTACGGATATTATTACTTACAATGACTGTGTATACAGCATCCTTGAAGTTTAACTGGTTTCAGCATATTTAGAATTTTTTTATTGAATTCTTCTAGCGTTTTGACTATATATGTGCATTTTATATAATGAGTTCTGTTCACATTCTATCCTGCTTATTATTTTTGACACTACGTATTGACACCAAACAGCAAACATAAATAAAAATGGCATCGGACAGTGACAACGATGACAACAATTATATGACTGAACTAGCCATGCCCTCGACTTCGTTTGAATGAATATTACATTCTACGCAATTTAGTTATTTTGTAGGTAACCCTAAAACTTTTTCTATAATAAAAATAGCCTAAGTTACACCTCGTGACATCAGCTATCTGCCAGTGAAAGTGCCGTCAAAATCGCTCCGGCGGTTCCAGGATTAGCCGGAACAAACAGACAGACATACAAAAATAGTAAAAAATGTTATTTGGTATATGTACCGTGAATACATACATGTCCGTTTAGTAAAAAAACTGTTATTTTAATATTAAAAATAGACACCAAATTTATTTATTTGTATAGAAAACTAAGACTGAATCTGTATGTCAGTGAAAGAGAAATAGTATTATTCTCTTCTACTTCGGGCTGCCAGCGACATGAATATTTTCTTTCATAAATATATGTCACCGAATGTCACCGGTTGGTTAAATTGTACAATTTTGCAAATCCAATTCACAATTACACAATTTAAATGACAGTTTTGAAGCTTCTAGTGTTTTAAGCACATAAAAATACAAGAAATAATTATATCATTATTTAAACATCCATTTCTGTTATAATTTTTTGACGCTAAAGAGAGACATAAAACGGTACATATGGCCCACTATTTGATTATGGCCCACTATTTGATGTCACTGTTAAGGGGACCTTGACATGACATTGAAAAGACTGATGTTTTCGGAGTTTCTAGTAAAAGAGTTTACGATACATTATCTAAATTTACATACTATGAAGTAATACTAAGTTTTTCTTTATTTTGACGAAATTTATGTGTTTACTGCCAAAATTTTTCTTAGCCCCGACAACCATGCCTGGACATTCGACTCTACATATTCATGTGGGTTATCGAATGCCAATTACCACAACTGGCGTTAAGCCAATTTGGATGGCACTTTTAAACCTGAGCACATTATGTTTGTCGGTTAAAGGAAACACATGATCCGAGACAAGAAACTCATTCTATTGTGTTCAACGACATAAAATTTTCCGCGATTTAAACTTCGAGTGTTTTCTAAACTACAAATTCGCTACATTAGAACGGGACCATAACAACGGCTGCCTAATTTTCCTTGGTAGTTGCTTAAGAATCGACTGAAATCTTTTCGCAAATACCCAAAGAGTCTGTCGAGACCGCCACGGCATATAAAATCGTAAGCCACAAAACCGGTGTAGCATTTAAATTTAAAATCGTAAAACACATCAGTAATCATATAGAATTACCATTTTATGAATACAATTAGTGCCTATAGTGGGTTACGATAAATTTAATACTGCGTTACTTAAGCCATGCCCAAATATATGTATTATCTATTCACAATATGACAATTCTTGTATATATATTATGCAATTGGAATCTCAGAAACAGCTCCAACGATTTTCATGAAATTTAGGATGCGGCGGATTTGAGAGCTATACCTAAATCGATCTAAGCTAGGTTTCGTTTTTAGAAAATGTGTTTTTCCGTGTTTTGAGGCAAAGAAAAACTGCTACAATATCCTTAGAATACGAAGGTAAATTTCTTCACCACGTATAAGGTTATAATAAATCAGGTGGAAAATCGGGAGCTCATTAAAACAGGAAGATCCCGGTTCGAGTCCAGATGTCTTCAATCCGATTATTTTTCCTTTTCTTTCAAATTAGTTATTTTGTGAGAAAAACTATTATTAGGAGCCCTTTATCAACGCATCTAGTTCGTACCTAAAAAAATCATAAAATGCCGACCTAGGCTCGGTCATCCAGGTACTGTGTAATACAGTGAGTAAAATTGCGTGAGTAGAATATGATAATAACGTTTTAAATCGCATCTCAAAAGAATCACTCATAAGACATGCAGAAGCAGTTCAGACATATCCTACGGTTTCATTCCATTAAAAAATTTCAGACAATGTTCTTGACCTATTCGAGGTAGCATTACACATCTATAAGAAATCATAAATTCATAATTAACAAATAAAAGCAATAAGCGGTCGAAGCCACAGCATTGTTTCCAGTACGTACGATGTTTGTATTCAGTCAGTGAATAGGGGAAAAGATAATTTGTACATCAAGTATTCTCGTTGAAAAATATCCAAGGCGATCGCAGTGGCTGTGTTTATACATGCACGTTACGTTGCTGTGACCCGCGGCGAAGTAAACAGTGAGTTCGTGATAAAAAAAAAAATTTTTACAATCATTTTATCATTTCACTGTTGGAAACGGGTCTGCTCTCAGAATGAGAGGGTTAAACCCATAGTCTGTCACGCCAGCAAAATGCTGGTTGACAGACTTTTAAAGAACTTTTTCTATAGGATTTTAAGGAAACTATACAGGTTTCCTTAAATTACTACTACAACTGCCTACAATGTTGCAATCGTCTTTTCCTCTCACCCTTTTACAATAACACTCTTTGTTCTATTAAACATATTGACTGCCTCGTTGGTCCCGTGGTTGCAAGTGTTACTGCTAATAGAAACTCCTAGGTTTGAATCCGGGTCAGGTACTGTTGGATTTTTCCAACTTAAAATTTCTCGGAATCGCTCGGAGACTGAATTTGTGCCCGCTGTTTGCCAATGAGCTCACCCCCTATTCTATAGAACATACTCGTATGTATAACATCACAGGTCGGTCGTGGGAAAGTACTCCTCTGCCTATCACTTCAAGGAATACAGGCGTGCTGTTATTTATTTGTTAAATGTAATATATTTTTGTTCGTTTAAATTCTATTCAATTTAATATAGATAATATAATAATAATAAAATTTTGCGAAAATGCTATAGACATCTGAAATGTGGTAGACAGAGAATAATACATCAAAAAATCGTTATTTTATCTTTAATAAACTTAAAAATACGATTGCTTTGTCGATAAGGGGGCGGAACTGTACTTTTTTTATTATATTACTCTAGGAATGTAAACACGATAAATGCGAACCACTTAAACCGCGATCTCCCGAGACACTGTCAGGTTGCAAATTCAACATAAGGGTCACCTCACTACTGTGAGCAAAATTGAGAAAAAAAAATCGGTATTTCCCTTAAATTAGATGGAAACAAATAAAACGGTTTTAAAAACTCCGCCCCCGTAGTTTACTGTTTAAATTATACATGGCCGTTTCTACTGCTATAATACATATGCTACGAGTATTATCGTACTGTTAAAATATTATTTTTTATTAGAACGAAATCGGATATGGTAACGTTATGAAATTGAGTTGTAAATAAACTGTGTGCTCTAATAAATACCCTTAAAAGTAACAGGACTTAATCATTCATAGAACAAGCCCGGTTCGTCTTGCCAAAAATTGCTGATGCCATTGTAAGGCGACTGCATTTCTGCCACCTCTGATGATTCTGGTCTATCTTCCATCTGTAAATATTACATTGGTTCATAACAACTTAAGATGCTAGCAGCTAAGCCTACGAGATTCTAGCAGTTTCTTAAATGAATACACGAGTTAATATTCATTTAAAATTGTGAGATGATCTATTTTAAATCTACTCTATCATCATCATCATCAGCCTATCTCAGTCCATTGCTGGACTTCGGTCCTCGGTTTGTCGAATCCAGCATCTGCCTGCAGCCTACTCTATCAACAACACGGTATTGTTTCGCTGGAGTTCTCCAATCAGAAGTATTAATACGAATTGGTCAACATTTTATCGGACTTTAAAAACTTCAATTTAATATATTGTACATAATCTATTGGTCACAATTAGCTACAAAAGTCCTTACCTATTTATCTAACGAGGACTTAAAATTGTATGAAGAATTAAAATTTATTATATATCTCGAGCACGAAGTCCTTACTCTTGATTTGATATATCTTGGATATTTATTAGAATTACCTTCACAACATGTTTCGGCAGCCACCCATTTCTTCTGAAAGCAACCAGTGTGACTGGTCTCTGTCGCCTTTCAAATGGTTCGAAGTATCCCTAAAGAGAAAACTTATCTGAATTCGTTTAATACTATACATTATATTTAAAATAAGTTACAATTTTAATTACATTTGAGAATGGGTAATACAATAATTTCATTGTAAAAACTTACCTTGTTAAAGTATGGATCGAACCCAAACGTAAGAGACTTAGCTAGACGCGTCACAGCGTACGGCGCCTTTAGCGACACTTCGTGGACATCGGGCTCACTGTCTTTTGGAGACTGCTAAATAAAAGTAAGATTCAAATTATATACAGTTTTAATTCAGTTTATCTTCAAATACAATTCGTTGCGATGTTCCACCACTCCTATGGCAAAACATATTCAGCAGTTATATCTTTCTGATTACAATAAATGTAATACGCAAATATTAATGAAACTCATTAACTGCCCTCCAGCTAGAGGTGGAGTGACGATATACGTAAAGTAGCTGGCAGTGGTTTGATGCGAAGAGCTGAGGATCGAGCTCAGTTGCATGCCATTGGAGATGCCTATGTCCAGCAGTGGACGGAAATAGGCTGATAATGATGATGATGATGATGAATGAAACTTAACACGTACAGGTCTAATACAATCTGAAATACTATTAGACTGCGTCCTTATTGTACACAAACACAGGTAATAGAACTCGGAACATAATATTTTAAAAAGTCTGACAGGCAACCTCATAATTTAGGGTGTCCTTGACGTAACGAGGCACACAAATCGCGATAGCGATTTAGTTGCAATAATATATTACAGAAAGAAACCAGCAAAAGTCGGTGACATCGTTGCATGGTACATAGTATTGATGTTTCAGGACTTACGAGAACTGATGGTCTGTAAGCCCACATTGAGTTCGGATTCACTTGCCACGTATCTGGCGTCGGTGAATAATCAGGATTGGAGTTCAACGTAGACTTCTGGGGCACATCGTTCACAAGTTCTTTTGGGGCTGAAATAATATTTTTAAGAACCATATCCATTTTATGTAAGTCAATTGTGTGTAACTGTAGAAAAAAAACTATAGTAACTGTATATTAACATACCTTCACCTTTTACCTGTCTCAAAATAACAAACAAAATTAATGATTGAAATAAATTGATAAACATTTTCTTTGGACGATGAAGTACGGAGCACTCAGAGCGAACTGAACCAATGAAGAAATGTAACATCACAGTCACCCTTGTCAATGTATAAAATCGCGAGCTACTTGTACATTTCTGTGAATATGGACTCATATTTACCTCCGCACGGTGCAACTGTAACGCGCTGTAAGGAGAGATGTTGGTTTTCATTCAACACGATTCTCAGAAGCAAACAAACCTCTACAATCATGCTCGCTGCCAGTCATTCGACGATTGAGGAGCAAATAACTAAAAAAATGTATGACATCCACCAAGAAGTAGACGTGACTGGCCAATATTTAATTATTTACTCTCATTGTTGATGTCCAACGAACAAAACACTGAGCCGATGACATTAGTGATGATGTAATTATAGCTGACTCTGTACTGAACACTTGTACAATCGGCAACATAAATAAATACGTAACAATTATCGATATAGGTGGTAAGAAAGAAGTATGAAATATAAAGTACTGAGTCGGTAGATCCGTAATTTACATTCATACATCTGATAGTTGGTTTACTAGGCTATACAATCTTCATTACATCGGCTGTTTATTCTATAGGTAGTTGACACGCCCAACTTCCAAATGAAACCAATTTCGCCACGTGCAGCTTGTCATTTTAAATGCATGCTATTGAGTTTTAGTGTAGGACGCCCTCCGGCCCGGTGGGATGACGATCTGCGAAAGGTTGCCGACAGATGCTGTATGCCACAAGCCGAGGACAGGGCGCGATGGCGCTCATTGGGGGAGGCCTGTCCAGCAGTGGACTGAGATAGGCTGATGATGATGATGATTGAGTTCAGCCCTTGCCTAACCACGACTACCGTTTAAATGCCAATTAAAAATCGATTTTTATCACTATTACTTGCCTACACAAAATCGAACTTTAAGCGGCATTCAAAGCAAAATTTTCTTTCCACAAATGAACCTATGCCTCCATAATACATATAAACATTACAATATTATTACTGAATTTTCCAAAAAATGTATAACTTTGGAGAAATATTATTTACGTAGTATTATGTATACCTAATATATTCTTAATTTCTATCACTACGAATAATTTATAAATCTACCATAATCGTATAATCCAGACTGCCACATAGTTCAAGTGAATTCAAGCGCGACTGTTGAAGAAGAAGTCCTGGGTTCGAAACCAGGATCGGGCAAAGTATTTCTGAATCTTTTCAAGTTGCAGTTTTCAACAGTTGCATGAAGTGCGGATTTGTACTCAAGTTAAGTCCAATTTTGTAGGTAATGTCCAAGGTACGTCCAATTACATGGTACGTTCAATAACAATGTATGTCCACAATTATATAGAACGTGCATAATAGATGCGGGAGTACTACACTCCTTTGTTTATACCTTTGTACTTATTCAGATTATTCAGCACATTTTGTAAAACTTTATGCTACACATCGATGACAATTGATGGCCTGAATTAATTTTTGAAGTGATTAATTTTACACAAACCGTGTGACTGCGCAATAGGTAAATGAAAATATTACA
>DWEC01000288.1:0-18567 GCA_018245735.1 Microceris miodesmiata
AGTTCTGGATCCCCGATGATGCTTTTTAAAAAGAGGCACTTTAGATAATGTCCGCTGGCATCAGCTCCCACATTTCTCATTAATTTTCATTAAAGGAATTTACGATGGTTTGAAAATATATGATTATGGTAACACTTGGCTATTTAGTTACACATTTTATACTTGGCCCGCGGTTCTAGTGTAAAGCATAGGCCCATAAATAACGAGGAAAATAGAAGGTGAATACTTCCACGAGTATCCTTTTGGGATCGGCCAAAGCATTCTTTTAAGATTTATTGCCGAACTTGAGCACATTACTTATTCCTTATGTGCCTTGGCATCCGATACTCCCTTAAATTTGGACATTCGGAACTTAATTCTTTTTTTTAATATTCCGCTAACGTAATAAAATACAAAAAGTAATTTTGCCAGACATCTTACCGAATAAATGTCCGTACGCCGTATCTTGAGGCATTATGATATCCCAGCAACATTGGCATAATTCAGTATCTACATTCTGTTTTGTGAAAAGTAACGGCCATGAAAGTTGGGTCGCACTAGAAAAATATAACAAATTGAAATGAAATATCTTTATTTGTTGAAATGTATTTACAAAATTAGTTAGTTGTCATAAAACTTTCTGACAAGGCATACAGACTTTATTAGTGTAGTACAACGAAAACCCCTAAAGGACCATTATCTTAGAACTTACCAACCTGATTTTAAGTTTCGAAATCTTATACGAGAGGATGGTACGTATATGGGAACGGCTCTCACATAAACGCAATAATTGTTGTTGAACTAAACGCTAGATCTTTCGAGACTAGAAAGTGGAACGAGCCATAAAAGACATGGTGAAACTAGCCGATATCAATATCGTAAAATACACGTCTGATTGCCTTGAGATAGCCGGGAAGGTTCTAGAAGCAGCGGACAGGGTTACCAGTCGATTAACAACTCCCCAACAAAAGATAAGGCAGAGATACTCGCAATCTATATATTTTACGTCCATTTTATCTAAATTGCAGGTGCGGGGTGAATGGATAGGACAGCGTTTCTTGTAAACGTGTGTTCGTACTACTCTATCTGAAGGCTGGCGAAATTGACTGGCAAACCTCACTAGCACGGCTGTTTACTTACTATTTAGGATAATTTACTTCAGCTTCGACATCTCTCCCAACAGCGATACCTACTATAAAGGTCACAAATACAATGTCGTTGATTATTCAAACGAAAGGTAGTTATCCCAGATATCGAGTATCTAACCTTTCTATTTTATTACAATACAAAATTTCGATATTATCTGAATAACTATCAATTATTATTTAGACTTTAGGTGATAAAAGGCTTGCGATTGTTAAAAGAAATAGGTAAATTTTGCTGCACTATTAATTTACTAAATTACTATCGTAGTATATACAGGTGCTACAAGTTTGTAGACTCATACAGTACGTCGGTCATAAGCACATCAATATAAGGTATAATCCACAACAAATGACTGACGTGAACAAAGCGATCCACGTGGTCCTTTCAAACCATCGAACTCTATACGTTTCCCTACTAGAGTCTATTTTCCGATACGTGCAACCTACTGATAGAGGCAAAAGCGAACTCATATTTTATAAGCGTTCTATTTTTACATGTTACACCATATATTATATCACGTACAATCAGATTAGAAATTACAATACAAACTCATGAATATTTTCAATAAAAACGCCAAAGATAGCAAGCTTAAGTTATAAATCTAGCCAATGTAGCGAGACCGACAAACATAGTTACAAGTTATATAGCCGACATGTAGAAAATAACAAATAATGAACAGAAACATTGCTCAGTAGTAGATGCGATCGGACGTAATCTCCCGTCATCTACGAACTGGGATTGGCTGTCGGAAATTTACGTTCTGCAATTACCGCTACAGCCACTTGTCAGGTGGACATTTCAAGAGCCTCAGGACGTCTTATCTGTGTTGGCGATTGAGCATTTATTAAGGCCTATGGTCCTTAATAAATGATCACTAACCAGTACATATCATGCACACAGATTTGACGAATCTTGAGTTTTAAATTTTTAAATGTTCATTACACAGTCTATGATAATATCATGCACCTTGTACAATGTTAGTTAAACAATATCAGCAAACCATGTTATTAATTATGTAATAATGGCTTGTTTAAACAAAACGTAATAATTAGCCAAGAATTTGTATTTTGTACAGAATCAATCAACGTCTTGAGAAATATCAACAAAAGGCAGCTTGATTTCCAAGAGATATTTAAAGCTGTTTTATGTTATGCCCGACTGCAACTGGAAAAATCCATGTTGCTTTATATTCTTTCTTTATTACGCAAGCTGTTTCACAATATCTGCTCTATGTGTGGATTATAAGCGTGTTTTTTGAACTATCCGCGATTGCAGTTACGTCGTTTATCTTCTGAGCACGTAGCAGTATCTCAAAGACGTGCAATTACAGCAATTACGCTGAAGACAAATATTGGCCAGCGCTGACAAGGCGGTGTTTAGCCGATGGGACTGACAGCCGTTCATTGCAATGCTCTCCCTCGGGGAGCGCATCGGCTACGTAGACCAACTGCAATTAACTCTTTATAAAAGCCCAAACATGAGATTATTGTTTAATATTTCTTTTATATAACAATATAATAAGTATATTTTCTTAGCCGTATGTACCTACTGGTACATAACACATTGTTAGAAAGTATTAAGGAATTACTTTAAACAAACAAAAAGTCATTGCGTTTACGAATATTTTATTACAATAGTAACTTTGATTGGTTTATTGGTCGAGTGGTTGCAAGCGCGACTGCCGAGCGGCAGGTCCTGGGTTCAAATCCCGGGTCGGGTACTATTGGATTTCTCTAATTTAGAATTTCTAGTAGTGACTCGGAGTCTGGATGTGTGCCCGGTGTATGGCACTAGGCTCATCACCTATTCCATTGTGGTACTTAAACGTAACCGGTGAAACGTGGAGGTGTACTACACTCCTCTGCCTACCCTTTCGAGGATTACAGGCTTTGTATTACGTTATAATAGTAACTTTATCATTTTCTACATAAATTATTATAAGTACGTGCTGTACATTTTCATAGTTATACATAAACATCTTTCATTAATTCACATTACATTAACGTGAATACTTTATTTACTTACATAATTGTAATGGTTATCTCCGAACATTATTTTGGATTAACAATATTTTCATACAGTTTGCGCTTTCTATTCACTCTTATATTGGCTATTCAACAATATAATGATATGACGTTTAATATTATTGTGTACTGGAAAAATGCCAGATGGCGAGGGAAGCTACTTTGTTCTGTTCTTTCTACCTGGTTTTAATAATACTGAAGTACATATATATATAAGTACCCACATATTGATTTAGTACACTATTCTCTTTTGATATTTAATTTTTGTTGCAATTGCAACCTTTCAATTTCAGTTACTCGGCAGCATATCCAACACAAATAATTACGGCAATTACGGTGAAGACAAATATTGGCCAGCGTTGACAAGACGGTGTTTAGGTCGGTCTGACAGCCACCCATTTCCTACTCCCTTCGGGAACAGCACGGCCTATCTCATAGATAACAACTGGACGTATCTTACACCGTTTGTATACCAACCAATACAACCAATTATTATTACCAATT
This sequence comes from Microceris miodesmiata, assembly GCA_018245735.1. Classification (NCBI taxonomy): domain Eukaryota; kingdom Metazoa; phylum Arthropoda; class Insecta; order Lepidoptera; family Hesperiidae; genus Microceris; species Microceris miodesmiata. The sequence goes on from DWEC01000288.1 coordinate 3,654, forward strand.
AAGTTTAATATTCATACAAATAATATAATTGTCATTAATAATAAAAAGTTACCTTATTTGAAAATACATTATCTGAACCGTAATTTGAAAAGATTTTTCATTCGTTGGAATTCTTTTTTAAATATGTGATTGCTTTATAGGTTTATAGGTTAACACACATATTTTTCGCGATAGCCCGACGAATAGACATACTTCATCACGAGCTTCCGGCCATCACAGTGAGGCCACGGCGGAGACTTACCTAATAATAAAAAAGGCAATAAAGATTTATGGTATAAATATCATTACCTTATTTCCGAAGGTAGTCGGTCACTGACTAGTCGGTCACTGTAATAGGTTAGTTTTAGCTGCTAGCTGTAATCAACGGGAGCTCAGGAAGAAGGACCTTGTTTAAATCCGAGAATAGTCTGAACTAGTGATATCGCTTGCCTGTAAATTCTGCGCGCTCATTTGTTACCCTGTTTATGGTACATGGAAAAGAAACATTATTGTTAGTATCATTTTATGATCTTATTAATATATTATAGGAACATAACACAATAAACTGATAAGCATCGTCCAACATTATCTAACCGAAAAGCATTTGTACTTGATTACAGGCGTTCAAGCAGATATTTTGTTGTATTTAAGGACGATAGGACTTATTAGCTAGGTGGAGTGACGATATACGCAAGGTGGCTGGGAGTGGTTGGATGCGAAGAGCTGAAGATCGAGCTCAGTGGTTTGCTATTGGAGAGGGCTATATCCAGCAGTGGACGGGAGTAGGCTGATAATGATAATGATGATGACTTAAGGACTAAGTTGGAATGCCTCGTGACTGCCTACCTAATTCGTCGCACGGTGTATATTATTTAATTCGGTAGTGACAAGTGTAGACTCTAAATCGAAATGGATTGCATAAATAAACGTGTATGAAATTTAATAGCTTATGTATCAGTCATGCAAATTGATGTATGCAAATTATGTAACATCAAAACATTAAAATACATGGTTTATGCGCAGATAAAACTAGCATTATCTTATTGAAAAAATAACATAACTAAATCCATACTTAATCCATACGTGTCAAATAATATATTAATCAAAGCGATCAGCAATTAAAACCTCCTTTACATCTCGTTTTAGTTTGAATTTGTGTAGGTAGTTGGTTAGTCAACAACAAGTCTCAATACCTATAAAAATATTGAAAGCATCTGTAATATTACATCAAAAACACACGTACACACGTACAAAATGAGTCGTGACGATACAAAAAACCGACTAGCAAAAACGGAACCAAATCAATTCACGACTACTTCATAATAGAAACATTAAAACTTCTACCATACAATTTGGGTACCAAAAAAAACAATCAACCAATATATTGAGATAACTTTGAATCGAGTAGCGTAATTGGTATTTGAACTGACAATTTGTATATAAATTAATATAGCAAAACGTTTCGATCGACAACAATCCAGAGGTACTGAAAAACTTAGGATTTATAGTTTTAAGCACGGTAAGAATGTTGTTGGCGGGATATTGGTGTTTCGTGGAATCCATTGTTTATAAACATCTAACGTTATTGAATTATATTTACGCACAACGTTCACTCGTTCAATTGTTTGTTTTAATAATCAATCAATCAAATGCAATCAATCAAATTTAGAAATGCAAACTGGAATCTCTCCGTACGTTATCTGGAACATTCTCTACCACAATGCGGTTAAATCCAAACATTACGTTAACGTGTTCAGGAAATTGTTTAGATATATGATGATTCATGATGAACATAAATCTATTCTAATCTACTTGGTCATTTGGAGTTTTTTGTTTACGATTCTGCAAATACAAATGAATGATGATGTAGATGCCAAGGAAGACCAACATTTAAGACAAAGAGTTTCAGATGAGGCTAATGAGGGAGTTAGAAACGAATCCGACGTTCTTGTATGAACCGAGTGATGAATATAAAAGAAGCACTCTAGGTATGTAAGGTGGTGTAAGTTCAAATAAGCGTCAACAAAGTACTTCAGTGCTGATGTCGCGTTAGTAATGCCTCTGGTGTAGCAAATGTATATAGGCGACGGTAACCGCTTGCCATCAGATGATCCATTTGCCTGTTTTTCAGCTTATGCAATAAAAAAGTTTAAAAATATTTGGCACTCGGTGTTCGCTGCTTACCCAATAAAAGACCCGGTGTGATGATGTAATAATAAATAGAATTTTAGGAGTTCTTTTTAAACAACTATTGTAAAAAGTAAATAACCCATAACGCCAAAAGTGTGTTGGAATTCAAATAAACTAAAAGTCTGATTGTAATATACAATTTGTTTGAGTAGATAGAAATAGAACGTAATGCTCGTCGATAAACACTTAACGATATTGAATGAATGTTAATGGTTGGGGTTCATTTGCAATCAATCAATAGTTCTCGGATGCAAAATCATTCCCGACATAGAGTCGGCCTTCGGTTTTGTTTTCTGCCATACCTAAATTATATAAAGCAATATAATATAATATGTAGGAGACCAAGACTCGCCTGTTTTGACCACATAGGTCAGACAACTGTACATCTGTCAAACAGCAACACAAAATATATTAATTATGAATTTTATATACTTACTACAGAAGTTGCCCATGACCTCACAGATCATCTGGTGCGATATGAACATTGCAACTGATAGACGTATCTGATCCTGAATAGGTTTACGATCTACCTAACATGAGTTAGGTGCGATGCTACATGAGGATCAGGTTAAAACGATTTGTAATTTAGTCTGTCTGCTTACAACTGTCAGCTCATCAAAAGGAACTGTTAAAGAACCGTTGCTAAGTTGAAAAAAGTAAACAAATGCATAGTAATAATCTAGAAACCCTTTAATTATTATAATACCTTTCATCATCATCATCGGCCCATCTCAGTCCACTGCTGACTCAGTCCACATAGGCCTCCCCAAAAGGCGGTTTATGCCCGTAATCTCCACGCTGGACATGCGGGTTGGAGTTCGCAGGGCACGGCTTTTCGCTGACGAGGCTTTAATAATACCTTTATTGTGTATAAATACCTGAATTAAACAAAAGAAGAAATAGACCTTGTTTAGCCACCTTATCCTATTCAACATCATCATTATCTTAATTATTATGATAATCATTATAATGACCATTATCATCGTCATGATCAGCAATTTCGTCAATATCATCACCGTTAGCATGATCATCATCAACTACATCATTGTCAAGATCATTATTACCGGCTCGTTTCAGCCCACTACTGAACATAAATTTCTCTAATAAAACCTGAGTTTCAGTTTCAACTTTTGATTTTTAACGTTTTAAAGTCTATAATATAATATACGAGTGTATATGAGTGTAAAAATTATTGTGCTTAATACATATAAATACAAAGTAATTCGCGTGCGATAAGAAATTATACACGCGATACGGATCGGATGCGCGGCAGACGGGTAAGATAATTATTGTGCTGGAGTTGACTTAGTACAGAAGTTGGTTTAATGAGTACGTTTAATAGCCCTTGTATTAGTTAGCGACTAACTTTATTAAGACCTTCACATTGACACCAATATATGTTCTTTTATATATTTAAGCTTCGACGTTTATCATGTAATAAACAGTGCATAATTAAGTGTTATTGTTATCTATATCCGTTGCTGGGTATGGGTGAGCATAGACCTATTTAGTTAAGATAGTCAAGTCGTGGTCTCTCTCGGTTTCTGCATTCACCAACATTGAAACTGTACGTCTGTTGTATCATTCATTGATCTCTTTTATCATTATTTTCTATCTTAACTTCCGAACTATGGGAACATGCCTTTTCTCGCTTATTATTACTCGCACACCAATACTCTATAAATCATTTTAGAATATGAAGTAGGCATTCAATCTGTCATGGTATATACATATGTAGGGTATATGTAATAAACGCAACGGACATGTTGATAAATATGAGTAAGTAATAAGTGCCTCGATGGGGAGCGGCAAAAAGCTTTGTGCTCTAAAAACTTCAGCAATTTATATCGAACGAGTGGTATGTGAATCTTGAGATACCGGTTACTGTCTCAGTGAAGGAAGCAAAAACATTCTTAAAAGATTCGATCACACATTATACTTTATTTATAGACTAGTCTTCCGCCCGGGTTTTCGTCAAATTACATAAGAATGTGTAACATATATTTTGATGTTGTTCAATAAAAGTCTGATATAAGAACGTTATAAATATGTTCTTATTATTTGAAGATTATCACAGTATAAAAATGTTCGGTAGTTACTAATTACATGCAGTATCTGTTCGTACGAGTAAGTACATATGTTATATATGGTAAAGCGTGTGTTTAGATTGAGTAACTGTCAAATACTCTAGTCTTTAATATTCAAATATTCAAATTCAATTTACATGTGCGGCTTCTGTGAATAATTATTCATGTTAATGATTTTAATCGCAACCCGCATAGATATACCGTTCGTTTTGTTGCTTTTTTGTATCGAAGTCTTCATACCTATTCGTTCCGTTGTGCAAATATCGTCGCCTGCATTGTTAAAATAATTGCCGATCAAATCGATTCTGCCATGGATTTATTTAAGCTCGAAATTGGTTACTTGCTTCCAAGTTTAATCCTTCTAATAAACTATGTATTTTAGAGCCACCTGACAAAGCTCTGCTAAGGTAAAGCGCCCAACAGGTGGTGCCTCGAATTAAACGGTTATTGGGATATATATAAATTGGCGGTGACCTGAATTTGCTAATTTATAAGAAGGGTCGTACAGTCTTGAAAATAATCGGTTTTAAAGTACCATAATATTCATGACAACAAACCAAGTTAAAGCGGAAAATTTCTTGATATGTAAAATTCGAACAACTAAAATAAACAGACATAATTATGACTGACAATGGCAATAACAATGAATTCATTGAAGCATTGTAGTTTATAGTTTTTTTTACGTATTTCCTACGAATTGACGTATCTGTACTTCTGGACTATGTACTTAGAATTCATTACATTAGAATTGTTGGAAGTTTTACATAAGTGTGATGATAAAACATGGTAGACACGGAGCTAGTTCCTATCTATGCAATTTTACTACATACTCGTATATGACACAAAACTAATACCTATATGACATAGAGGTTGTTATATTTATGGCATTATACGTACTTTCAGTTGTCGGTACTTACTTCTATATTTTAATGTCGTTCTAACTTCTAAGTTGTTAATAGATTGTTAGCTTAAAAGTCAGCAACGTCACAATAAATGTTGAAGCGAGGTCAAAACAAATCCGTAACATTTCTATATAGAGAGTTTTATTTTTCGAAATGGTATTATTTCGGTTCCAACTTCTTACAAGGCATCTCACAATGCGGGAACAAAAATTTCCAATCAACTGGAGAGCCTTCGAAAGCGGTGCATACCGCGGACATTGTTCATTCATAGGGCAATGTCTACTTACAGTACAAGTTGCATCTCGCTTAAGGATCATCAGAGAACTTGTCACGTAGGCAATAAACTCACGGCGTCACCACGAAAGGTGGTCGTTACAAAAAGTTCGGAGGCGGGCGCTGCAAGTCAATTAGGATGTCGCCTCTGTTGTGTGCCGACGTGAGATCGCTTATTTTGTTAAATATTCGGCTTGTACTGGAGTTGTACAAATTTTTATAGCAACTTTTAAGTCATTTTTCGTCTTTTATCATACGATATTCTTATTTTATCACGCCAGGCTTATTACTGAGCAATGTTACTATTTACCTGTAGATATTTTTAAGCAACTTTTTAAAGCCAATACATGTTAAATCGTATTTCATTCATTAGTGTTTTTGAATCGTCACGTAACGACGATCCGATGATTTAAAAATATTAACAAATGATATACCAACGATTTACAGCGTAGCTAGTACTAGTATTAGTGGTAATTTTAATCAAAAATGATTCACTCAAAAATCCTGTATAAACTATGTAATTTAATGTACGAGGATATAAAATTATCTCTAATAAGCTTTCATTTTAAATTCAAATTATCAATAAAGTAACAATTTAATTATATTTTATTTAACTATTTTTTACTTGTTACTATGTCATTTATAATTCCATTAAGAACATTGTAATAATATATCACGTATATTTAAATGCTTAATACATACGTTAATTCATTTTTAACGATAGAACAGCGTAAATAAACTGAAAAACAGACAGAAACTAATGTCAGTCACGCGTCCGCATTGAAAATTAATTGCGGCTTGGAATAGCTGTTAGGCTGAGAACATGACTTCATTTTGTTTTAACATAGACAAGTAATCTTGCTGAGGCTTCAGAACAAGCCAGTTGTGGTTAAAACCATGTTATTATATCTCGAGTCTCAATGTATGACTGAACAAATGTAGCCAGATAGCCGGCGACTAATGTCGGTCACGCGCGGTGCCTGAGCACGATGTGCGCACGCGCATCGCAAGCTAATTGAGCATTTATTCGTTCAAAGATGACTCCTTTTTTATTTAGTATATAGGCTAGCTCTTGGCCACAATCTTTCCTAATGCAAAGTAAAAGTGTGGCCTATGGTATAGTTTGCTTACCTAGCAAGTACCTATTCACGTTACTTTTGAAACACCCAACCGTAATAATCTTTCTGCTAAATATTGTAGATGAATAATTCTCATTTGGATCCAAGATTCTTGTTTGCTAAACCGCACTTAACCAGCGTGGCAGATTATGGCCTGAACCCTTCCCATTTCGAAAGGAGATTGATGTCCTACAGTTATTAATGCGATATGACGATACGAGATTTACACGTTTGACCGATAATTGGATTTTTGTCTTTGACTGCTTTGTTGGTCGAGTGGTGCAAGCACGATTGCCGAGAAAGTCCCTTGTATTCTGTCCTCGAGTTTTAAATTATTCATCATCATCGTCAGCATCTAGATGTCCACTGCTGGACATAGGCCTCCCCTATTCGGCGCCACTCCTTCCGGTCCTGGGCCTTCCGAATCCAGCGGGTTCCCGCTGTCTTCTTCAGATTGTCAGACCAACTGGTAGGAGGGCGACCTACGTTCTTTTTACCGAGACGTGGTCGCCACTCGATGACTTTCTTCCCCATCGATTCACTCGAAGTCTGGATTTATAGTTGGATGTATGCCAACAGGCTCGCCTCCTATTCCATGAAGGAACGTATAATTTAGCAGATGAAACCTAGGACTGTCTTACAATCCTCTGCCTGCCTCTTCGGGGAAATACAGAAGTGAAGTTACTCTATTTGGAAAGATGAGATACACGTTCGCGCCCCAACGGTACCTAACTGTAGAAAAATGCGTGGAAACTTCAAAACACCGTGTGTAAAAAGTTGAAACACGCACTCGCGACACTCGATTGCGTGTTAAATTAAACATGAATTGCCATCGCCGAAAACCGACCACGCCTTAACACGCAGACGCCTCGCCCCGCCCCACCGCCCATCACTAATTATTATAACCGGTTGTTTGTAACCGTCGTAATTAGTGACCGATCAGGGCCACCTGTTGGAGCTTTTACCTTAAGAACGCGGTAGCTGTTTGTGTCGCTGTTCACTATTTGAATTGAGTCCAAAATCGTTACAGTATATTCAAAATTACTATTAGATGTATGTCTGAATTTAAATATCTATCTATGAATTATTTTTATATATACATATATGCAGTTCATCAGATGTCTGGTTGCCATATCACAAACTCTCTTGTCGCTTACTTTCGGATGAAACAGCCCTGTCTGGAGACGTCCCAAGTTATTTATATAAAGTTTTTAAGAAAAATTGTGATCAACGTTAGGCGCATTTGTGAACAATATAAATATCTTATTCGTATTTTGTTGAACATGATATATATATTTGAGTAGTTCTTTTGACATACCTACATATTGTATGTTCGAATAACAGAGAAATTTTTCTGAATGAACCTATAAGTTATAAATAATTTATGTCTATGAGTATATACATTCATTATTTATAGAAGTTGTTGACACGCAGAAATAAGAAAGAAAATAACCGACGAAATATATTACAATTTTTAGTGTTCGGAAATACATATAAGTAAACCACTTTTATCTTCAACTTATTCATATACATACATATTGTACTAACTTATGAAGCTATTCTTATTTAGTAACTGAAACTCTCTAACTAGGGAGACAAGTGTTCTAAAACGGCGTAAAAGCATGGAGATAGTGATACTGATGAAGAAGAGGTTGGAAGAAGCATACAGCTCTGTAGGAATATAGATGTTTGATACTCTGGATTATCTGCCTACTCGGTAAAAATACTGTCGTAATATTTATTTATTTATCCATTACTTTTGTTAATGAAGAGCGGACTTATAGCATTTTTTACCTATCAATAAAGGCGACGACGAAAATTTGGGGTAAGCACCTAATCTTTTGTTAAATGCGAGTATACAGAAGACAAATGTAAAAGATACAATATTAATCGGTCATATGGCATTTGATTGCTAAACTTGATACATGCCAGCTTTCGAAAGTTCAAGAATTATTTATTAGATTACATACAACCTTCTTAGCGATTCATATTTCTCAATCTGTTCCACATGCCTTAACTCAAGCCGGTCGCTGTTACACAACACATTAATCGCGTCACATTGGACACTAACACCACCTATCGGCCCATGGTTGACGTCTATTGCGGTACTATTTTACAACGAGACCCTATTAGCAAGATATTGTCCAATATTACATGGATATTGTCCATACACCCCCGCAACGGGTAACGAAATTACCTTTATTGCCGCGAGACAAGGCGGAATGTCGGACGTTGGGCGCGTCTCAAACATAAATCAGCGAGTCTGCAACCGATTCAGCCAGGCGGGCGGTGTAGGCTACATTGTCGGAGATAGTGTTTTGTTAACGTATTCCTAATATTATCATCCATTATTTTCATCTATGAATCATATTTTTGGTAGCACATTGAATGACTTTATTTTTATTTATTTCAAATAAATTATTGTCAATACTGATTACTTGATATAATTTAATGTTTAAAACATTGTTAATCATTTAAAATAAGTTAGTGAAAGCCATTCCATTTATTGTAAATAAATTATTGACAGTCTTTTAATTTACTTAAAACATTTATGAGCAAGAATATGAGTTGCTTAAAAGAAATCGTTGACGATAATTTTCTACTCAAAAACTTGTAAATATTTCTAATTTGATATATCGTCCCTATACAATTAGCGTCAGTAAAATTACAAAACTGGTCATTCTAATGATGGTTACACTTCCGAAAAACCAGTTCCACTTACATATAGATTGGTTCTTTTGTAACCCCGTGATTAGAATCCATGATGGATATTGGCACAGTGCTCATTTAAATCTTACAACGGCAAAACATTTCTCAATAGCAAAACGTATGATTACAATCTAGAGTCTGCATATACTTCATCTAGGCCTAAGCATCCGTACGGCCAGATTGATTACACAGTATATGCAAAAAGTAGAAGACGACGCGGGCTAGACCGGCGCGGAGCGCCTCGGGCAGACTCCGATAGAAAATTATTAAGAAAATTAAATGATCCACTGTGCTGGTACAGAGATACGCCAATTATTGATACCATCGCTACGCGTTCGACTGGTGAAAAATGTGTGGGTAGTCAGTGATGCATTTTGCTATGTATCTATCCGTTTTCCATCTCGGCTTTAATGCTAATGATAATTGATAGTGTATCTGTTACTCAACAGTTTTTGCTACGTGAAATGTTAATGGAAATATCCGCCTCTGCCTACTCATCCGTTATATTGCACGTCAGTGTACTTAAAAGAGAAAGCCTCTTCTGAAATACAGTTAAAGTATCGTCTATAATTCAATTTCAATATCATTAATAAAAGTTGTTGTTTACAAATATTGGTATGAATGAAATATTAAGTGGAAAACGTGTGTTGTAAAGTCATAAAATATGAAAATAATATGCAATAAATGGATGTTCGTAAAATCCAATGTTATACACACAATAGAAAGTCTACCACATGTACAGCTAAATGTTTTAACAATCGTTTATATATAACGACCTTGTCGGCCTTGTTACCTGTCACTGTAATATTCGTTAGCAAAATTTGACACACATTTTGTGCGCAGCAAAAAATATATCAATTGCTAATATCAAATTCATTGTCATTATAGTCCTAACTCACAATGATTAATTAAGCGTATTAAATTACTCACATCACAATAATTAATGAACTAATAAATGATATCAATCAATTTATATCAATAATGATCGCACTAATATATTTAACTTTACATTTATTTTATTGGTTGTTCGATTGTTCTTTAACTTTTTGTTCATTATTCATTCATTTGATGACTCCCACGTTATTTCGTTCACTTATTTAGCAATTCATTATAACGGTACGCCAACTAAGAGCACATAGATAAAACCCGATAATATTACTACCTGTATTTATATACTAAAAGTTACATGACATAAATGTAAGTACAGTCTAATAGTCAAATCTAGACTAGTCTACAATTAGTCTAAATAATAAACAAAGCATATTATGTATGGAGTTGAAATAGCAAATATCTGTCTAATTAACTAGATGTCAAAGTGGCATGCATTCGATCTCTAATCGTAAGACTAATCGTAGATGTGATTAGTCTTGTCCAGTCTACCAGTTGACTGAGTTTTTTATATAAAAACGATAGCGAAACGAAGATGGGCAACACCTTATTGCAGTATCAATATGCAGTAGCTTTCTGTTAGTGGAATTGTGAGCTACACACATACATAATGCATTCCGCCGATAGGATTAGCACGATTTGAATTGCTTATCAAGCTGATTGGCGTGTGACTTTATCCGGGACACGAAATCCTAATTGAATTAAGACGGATGTAAGTACCACCATGCTTAGACTAGGATGCGCCGTGTTCTGCGGTTAAATAGATAACAGAAATAATTATGTATGTACCTATATTTATTTTATAACTTGAATTATATAAATGGCATTCCCAATCAGTATAATTATTAATGATGGACAGATACGTTTAAATTAGGTCCATACAAACAAAAATTAAATAGTTACTAAATCTATAGACTGTTTTAAGTTTACATGGTTCACCAGTTACGTTTACGTCCCATGGAGTGAGTCTATTGTCATACACCGGGCACAGATCAAGACTCCGAGCCACGAAATAGAAACTCTAAATTAAACAATTTCAATAGTACCCGACCCGGGATTTGTACCCAGGACTTCTCGATCGACAGTCGGGCTTGCAACCATTCGAACAAAGAGGCAATCAACTTACTTACTTACTTATATAAAATACATACATCCACTTCCTGTGTTTATCCTTATTAGAAGGTTCTTTGAGTAAAATGTAATTTTGGCCTTAAAATATACTTGATTGGATTGGATTGTATTAATATTGGACTAATATTGGATTAATACTGTTATAAAATCTAGGAAGACTAAGGTGTGTTTCCGTCAATCTGCAAATTGACAAATTCCGCTTCATTGTCTTTATGTTAGATCACCAGCTTAATGGTGAAATGGTTTGATTGAAATAGTTAATAGCAGTTTAATTTCTCAAGTCTGCCTCAATTAGAATATACTACACGCATATTTAAAGTTAGTTCATCGTAACTGCATTTTAATGTATTTTAGTATATGTTCCATATACAGTTGCTGTGCGTTGTTTTCAATATTCTTCAAAAATTCAGGTCATTAGCGCTGATCAAAGTTATCGCTAGTTTATCTGATCTAGATACAACGGATTGACGGCAAGCCGCTCTCTCGCTCAGTGTGTTCTATTTCACTTGAATTATCCGGTTTCATAATTGAATTAATGTGAAATGAAATGGGTATGACTTATCTTTTGGTTTAACCTCAGCCGCTACCTTTTCTGATAGCCGTGTTATGGCTCTTTGCGAAACGTATCTAGGTGAAGTTTAATTAAATTTAGATTTATTGTGCTTAGACGGTAGGTAACGGGATTAACAAGTATTCTACTACGATATTTTATCACTTTCTACTATATAACTAAAGTTACGAAAATTAGAAATATTTTACTGTGTTATATTTAGTACTTGAGCATTAAATAAAATATTTTTTTTTATGACCGTGTTTCCTATAAATTTGACCTTATGATTGAGAATTCCAAATTTACAAAACAAGTAAAACTCCGTTTTTATTGGATTTAGAAATAAAGTTTAATTCAAATGCTTATGACTTTACGTAGTGTTAAAATTAGATATTTGTGTCTACCTCATTCTGCTTTGTAATTTGTGTACACTTTAAGGTATAACTACTGAGTAAAAACTTTAGCATAAGTTATAAGATACTTTTCGATAATTTTAAAGGTTAAGGAACTCCGTTAAAATTTCAGTTAGTTTTCTTAAATATTCAAGAATGTAATAACTACAAGAGGATGCTTGTTCCAACACGGCACGTGATATATTAATGTTGTAAAGCATAATACATATATTATTTTCGGTATATGTGATATATGTTAGAGAAGTTATTTGACAATATGTATTTACAGAAGTACCTTTTTGTGTTTTGTATCGTTTATTAATCTTTTTATTTGTCTATTATTATTAATTTACTTCATATATTCGGCCAATGTGCTCTATCATAAATTGCAATGTCGTTGATTTAGTATTTGAGTGATGGTTGGTTATAATAATGTGTGTCTTTCATATTATATGTATGCCGATACAATATGATCATTTAAGATAGACCCAATACAAATTTTTATAATTTTTACACAATTCTAATTTTCAACATCCGATTATTAATTTATTTGATACATTATAGTATGACCCATTTTGATTCTGTTAGATACAGCTTTACGGATTAGGGTCAGACTGATAGAGTCTGCGGGCATTTCCAGTCCGAACATGGCAACGGAGCTTAATTGTGAGCTTTGGCGCTTTTATCGAGAACATTGAATCCAATGTTCAAATTTTTAGTTCCGACATCTGAGAGGGTTTCAAAACTTTTTTATTCAATGCTCGAAGCTTTCGTTCACTATTCTAAAGTTGGCGAAAATGAAAATATGTATACTAAAACAATTTAATCGACAGTGTATAACTGAACAAACGTGAAAAAAAATTAACTTTTACAATTGCGATGTTAAATTTTTATGTCGCTTAGTCTTGATCAGCCTTAACCTTACTAATTCTGAGAAGAGACTCGTGCCCAACAGCGGAATGATAAAAATGCTGTTGATAATAGTTTAATTATGAATGCTACGTCGCTTATAAATGCCAAAAAAAATTAATTGTTATTTCTAATTTAATTCATAGCTGAATTTTCAAGTGATATCTCCCAATGGGCGCTTAACACACTATTTGGTTAAGAAGCACGTTTTTCATTTTACTCTTAAAATAAAGGTGGGGATGGCAGCCGGGAGCACGTGACGAGGCGACAAGAGACCGGCCGGCAGGTATTCGTTGAGCTCGAAATTGGATTGTAATCGATGCGTGAAACTTTTACGACAAAGACACTGATATATTGTATATCGAACACGTTAAATACTATAAGCCCTTGGATCATATATTTTTATATGATAGGTCAGTATTTGGCAGCGATTCTGCCTTAAGGAACGCCCGCTTCCATCTTCTTATTCGTATAACCTGCAATTAATTAAAACAAAAGAGAATAGGAACTCTGTAGGTGAACGTGCTACATCCTAGGCTATATCCCGCTTTCCATCTGATGAGATTGCAGCTAAACGTGAGTCTAGCTAAATGTCACACAGAACACAAGATCACATCACAACACATCAACACAACATATCACGACACGCGAACACAACACGGCACACCACGTGAAATGAACATAACACAACACGAGAAATCAACACAATACAACACGTGAACACTATACAACATAACAAGTGAACACAACATAACACAACACTTGAAATCAACACAACACAACACGTGAACACTACACAACACAACAAGTGAACACAATACAACACAGGAACGTGAACACAACACATACACATGTATTTACCTCCGTACACGCCTGTTAATTCATTAATAATTGAATTTAAGTAGAAATTTTTGAGCAAAGTTTAAAATTAAGTTCGTCATTCTACGTAACCGTGTGTGTTACCCCGAGGCAATAAGAAGTCGACTGGCACCCGCCTCAGACGCGTCTTTATGCAGAAACGAAGGTCATTACGAGCCGATATTCAATTTACTATCGCGATGATTCAGCAACAATTTAGCACCGAATCGAGTTGTGGCGTTTCAATTGAGACCTACTATCGTAACATCGCGATGTCTTTCGTGCCACTCCGCCGCGCGAACATTAACGGATAATTATTGTAGCACTCGACATATGATTATTCTATAGCTATACCATAGACGCATGCTATGTCAACAGGTAATTAAAATTGTATTTCGTTTTGATACCAATAAGGATTCATACATTAAATCATGTATTATTAATTAGGGATGTTTAATTTTAGATCTGTTAAATAACTAATGATCTGTTAAATAACTAATGAAACTAATTCCAAGGACTAAATGTTTACATCTGATCAGTAATACTTTTCTAGTATGACAAAGGTATTAAAAAATCACCAATCCAGGTAGACTAACATATATGCATAAAATAACAGGTTATATAATTGACAATAGTGCAATCTAATAACACAGTCAAGCTTAGTGGTTTTAAATCCAGTGGTACTAATTTCCGACCAATTCTAGGGGTCTAGGGCTCATATCTTGGTGTACGTATTTGGATCAACCAAGTTATATATTATGCGTTCTTAATATTACAAATCATATGCTTTAACGGGGAAATAAAATATGGTTTAAAAATCTAAACACTTTGAAGTTCTCCATAATATTGTTTAAGGCCTGTTAAATCTGCCTACACGCACTTGGCCAGGCTAAAAGATTGATGCCTTAACCCTTCTCATTCTGAGAAA
>DWEC01000289.1:0-18560 GCA_018245735.1 Microceris miodesmiata
CTTGAACAGCAAGTGTAACACGATTTGCTTATATACATATATATATTTTTCGTTTTACTCGGCGTTAAAATCTGCGTTAAATTTTATCGCATCGACAACGCGATCGGTACAATCGTTTAAGTACCTACATAATATTCGTTAAATTATGTTAAATGATGTTATTCGTTAAATTATTCGTTATGCTTAACATGCTCGTGGCTATATGACACAACTCCATTCTCACCAGCGCCGTTTCTGTAATATAGGTATGTGTTTTCATGTCGTGAAATGATATTCACTTGCCTAATATTTGTGTCATCCTATTAAGATCCAAAACGTTAGACAAGATGGTAGTCTCTGTCTACTCACTGGAAGGTAGGCGTGACAATATAACATAGAAGAGAACTAAAAAGCCTAGTACTAAAAAGTGGCTAGCGATTCTGCTTCCCGGTTTGAAGATATTGGAATCGATTTCCACCCGACACAGATAGATATTTGTGTGACAAACACGAATGTTTGATGGTAATGATCAATTATGATAATCATTATTGTTCCATTCCAGATGACAATCTTGAGGCATTACTGGAAGAGGTGATCCGCGCGAGCAACCGTGGTGTGTCAGCGTCTAGAAATGTGAGCGCTGGGTCTAACTGGAGCTTTGGGCAGTCGCTGTTCTTCTCTTCCACTGTTGTCACCACGATTGGTGAGTCCACACTATTAGGCGACTGTATTTCGAATTTACCAGATCTTTTTATACCGTTTGTGTAAATCTTTTTTTTTTCTAACAAGAAACTTTTCGATAATTTCGTCATCCTTTTGCAGAATAATGGCTTTTCTATGGTGTTATTTTTGTTCGCGATCTATTGTGACTTGTTCACAATACACTATACAAGCTATATCAAAATAAACTATTCTGCGATTGCTCTATTTAACGAAAAATGAATATTCCGTATTACTTAAAATACTAAAGCTTCGTGATTACCCAGCATTTTTTACCCATCTTAATAGTTCATTTGAAGCATTGAGTTGCCATTTGATGATTTCATAGAAAACTGAATTTTCGTCTTCAACGATTCATCAATCAAAAAACATTTCTATACTGTTCCCATAGTATCTACTGTTTTGTAAATTATGAAGTAAACGCAAATTCTTAGATAGCAGATCATGATTGGATAAGATTGGCGGCTCTATTAATATCTGGGACAAATTTTCTACCACTATTTCCTCTAAAATCATTATTGTCCCATATTGTTAATCTTGCTGATTGATAGAAAACTGAGCACATTTAAGCACATATTCATATGATAAAACGATAACAGATGCTAATCGGCACAATAAGGCACATTATTTGCGGTCTCAAAAATACTAATAGACGGAAAAAATCACACTTCCGGACCCTCTTACATACGTACATTTCAACTGCAGAGTTGGTCGAAAATAGATGACGTCATTGTCCAACAGACGTTACATGCACCAAATGATTGTGCTCTATTATCCCCACAGTTTCCTTCCAGTTATCTTCTATTCCTAGAAAAAGGCTCGTAGTATTTTATCAAACCGCTTGTAACCTTTTATATAAATACTTTGACCGTTATGAGATTCGAACCCTGGCTACCCACCCTACTTATGTTAATCATACAAAACATTACTCTCTTCTTCGTACGAGAGATATGTATCCAGATTATTGCTTTTCACCGGATACTGAATATCACTAATAATCCTCTCCACCCATATAATTCATGTCGATGCGTTTTGGCTCAAAGGCAATCGGCTGTAAAATAGTAAATATCACTTGAAAAAGCCATGTAGTCAATTGGACAAAAAATCCGATACTAATGTTATTCGGATACAACTCGAGGCACGGAATGCTGTCCATTTCAGGAGTCTTATCTACTTTGATTTACCATTCGAATGATAAGATGTCTACTTTTTATTTCTGATATAATAAATAGCTTTTTTACTATTAAATATTTCGTGAGTGTTTATACACATGATTATAAATCCGAACTCGCTGCAAGCGCCGGGAGCTCATGAGGAAGGACCTCGTACAGGTCCGAAATTAGTCGGGCCACCCCGAAAAACGTACGGGAGTTAATCCGGTACATTTATTATCAGGAAATAGCTTTCGCGTAATTTTAAAAAAATGGTAACCGAAATAATAGTTACACGAGTACATATCTATATAGTCTAATTTACATTTACAAGGAAAATATCGTCACGTAAATAAACTCGCGTCACGCAAAAGGTCAACGATGTTACGTGTTTTCACATTGAATAATGAAGCTCCAATCCCCCAATTCCGGACACGTCTTATTTATTGTTATCTGTTACCCGTCGCGATGCTTTGCTTCGGGGACGCGCCGTCAGCCCTAATACTGTTACGCGAGAGGTTAGCAATGAAATTAAGCGTAACTTCTCTCTACGATCAGACGAATTCAAAAAACGATCAGACAATTTCAAGAAACGATAATGTTTATATCAAATAAATAAACGGTTAAATTGTTTACGCGTATTTGTATATGCTACGATTGGTTCATCGACCTTCGAGCGCAGGGTCACAATATTGGGAAATATATATTTTGTTACCATTGCAAAGCGCAAATCCCGGGTCGGGTGTTATTCGATTTTCTAACTTAGATTTTCTAGTCGGGGCTCGAAATCTGAATCCGTGCCACATTAGATGGGTGGCAATAAGCTCACCACCCAGTCCATGGTGGGACGTAAACGTAACAGGTAAAACATGCGAGTGTACTGCACTCCTCTACCTACCTCTATAAGGATTAGAGGCGTGATGTTACGGTTTTATACATTTTTTATTTCTAGGATACGGCCACGTGACTCCTTTGTCCAAGCAAGGCAAGTTGTTCTGCATAGTGTACGCACTTCTCGGCATCCCGCTGACGTTGGTGCTGCTCTCGGCGCTAGTGGAACGGTTGCTGCTGCCAGCCACCGCGCTGCTGCGGTCCTTGAACGCTGCGCTAGGACACCTGTACCGCCCGTTCACTATCCGACTGGTGCATTTAACTATCATCGGTGAGTAATTGCATTACCTTTCACCATTGCATATTTTATTATTCCACAATTGGACATATATCAACTCTCACAATGAGGTTTAAAGCTACAGTCTACCATGCTTGCAAGTGCCAGCTGCTAGACAACATTCTCCTCAGGAAACATTATGGAGAAATTGTAAGGTGTGTAGGTTTTCATTTTTCGTTCATAATACTTGTATTATAGCCTTGTCAATGTGTTACTCGTTTCCAACAGTAGCGATATAACATAATAGCTATATCCAATAACAGAAATTAATGTATACGAAAGGAAAAGGCAAATTGTATCGAAATGTACGTCTTCAATGTGTTTTTGTTTAAATATATATAATCAAATTTCGGGGCCTCCTAAAAGGTCCGAGACTAGCCATCCTGAAAGACGTACGTGAGTTAACGCGGTACATATTTAATCATAAATATCCTAATGTCGAATACTTTTCCAGTGACGATCCTCATGGTGTTCTTCCTGTTGATCCCGGCGGCGGTGTTCGCGGAGCTGGAGCCCGAGTGGGATTACCTGGACTCGTTTTACTATTGCTTCATCTCGCTCACCACTATCGGTCTAGGCGATTACATCCCCGGCGATTACCCCGACCAACCCTACAGACCGATTTATAAAGTCGCTACTACTTGTACGTAGTTATTTTCAGAAATACGACTAGACATTTCTTTTTTTTTAATTACAGTTACTTTTATAGTACGTTAGTTTTTGCACCAATCATAAAGATTTTATTTATAAACAGCTCCATCTAACGCTCGTAAACTTTAGTCGCAAGAAAATATACTTTTGTTATTAAAGCAGAATAAACCTAAAAGCTTGTCTATAGTTCTTGCGATACTTCGATTATTCTTTATAATTATTTTTATTCATACATTTAATTATGATCGTTCCAGTCTACTTAATCTTCGGGCTGACCTTCCTGATGTTGACTTTGACCGTGTTCTACGACATTCCACAACTGAACCTCAGCACCGTGTTCTCGTCTGCGAAACTCGACGAAGATCCAGAGAAGATGCGTCTGAGCGGGTCCGGGGTGATGGGCCCCGGGTACGGCATCGGCGGGCTGGTGATGCGCGACGACTACAACCACCACGACCAGCGCCGCTCCGTGGTGCACATCCGCCCGCACCTGGACGACAGCCCCAGCCCCGAGGACACCACTCCCGTACACGCCAGAGACATGAGAGTACACTAAAAACCGTTCGGGCTAAAACTTCCTTCCTTACAAAGACTACCAGATTATCATGTCATTGTTGGATAACTCTTGTGAGCCCATCATCCTATGCCACCTTACGCACTTGGAAATGTTTGATAACACTCGGAATTTTAAAAAACCGGGCTCGGGAATATTGTCAAAATGTGGGTATGTTAATCTGGTATTGTCTATATGATTCCTGGCTTGTAATAATATGCCCAACAGGCACCGCTGTCTATGACTTTTAATATATGTCTAAAAACTTGTCATCCTAGGCCTATATAAAAATGTGAAAACCTATCTATTTAGAAAAAAAGTTATACATTTTATGGTGTAGACGACAGTTTCATTTGGTGTTTAATAAAAGATTTAATGAAAATGTTGAACGATTTTAGATTGTGATTAATAATCACTATTTAATAAATTTATTTATTCTTATAGATTTATTAAATGTAATAGAGATATTATATAGATGGATTTAATGAAGTTTATGATAAATGTTAGTCAAAAAATATATTTGTCGCTGTATTGTCTTTTATGAATCATAAATGTATTTATGTGTTACGTGTTTAAGTATTTAAAGTGTCAAAATTTACGTCGCTTGAAATTATCGTACTCTATTAAAATAAAATCATAATAAACGAAGCGTTAGTAACGTATGTACAGTCTTGGATCAGTTGATTTTATTTTTTTACTATAATTATAATTCGTTGAGTAAATATAAATTAATTTATTGTGACCATATGATGAACCTATTATTTATTTATCAGTAATTATTGAAAGGTACGTTTCTAAGTACCTAATAAAAATGTCATGCTCATGCTATTAAAATATAAGCTGCTCAATTCAGTGAAAACAGTAATAATATTTTCGACATGATATCAGAAGTACACAGGACATTGAGAACTTATTATATCACAAAAATGGAACATCGAAATTGCATCTGGTGAACCATTGGTGGTATTAAAATCTTTTTTCGGCGACCGTCCTGATCATTTGAATTCATAAGTCATCTAGATAATACCCTAAAATTTGCTGGTATTACTCGTCGAACTGAGTTCGTGATAAGACTGATGAGATATTTTGAAATTCTCAATTTTCTATTACAATTTATAGATTTTTAAAGCGGGAAAACAATGGAGCATCGACGAAATTGGTGAACACAAATTTTGCGATCTCACTATTAACAAATTGAGCAGACTGACGTAAGCATTTCCCTCTATCTATGTATACGTTCAAAATAATAATTAAGAGTTGTGTAATTTTTACACTGATCCATGGCATAACATATCGAAATTTTGGACGAAATTAACAAAATATTTTCGCCTCTTCGCCGTAATAATATCAACTGAGTTTTATAATGACTTCCTAAAGTTTTATTATTTTGTATGGAATAATGATTTATAAATAGATAATTTAATAAAACATATTATCTATAAAACATATGTAGGAGCACATTTTAGAAGACAAGCACTAAGATATTTGACAAGGAAATTATGAATCACTTTTTGGTAGGTACATGTTAAAAATACATTTATTATATGTAGAGCTTGACGTACGTATTAAGTGTGATAGATGACCAAAATAATATCTTAAAATATGACGTTAATATGTACTGGAATAAAATATAATATCAACGATACATATAATATACTATGTAAAATAAATGCGTTCAAATATATTGGAAAAACTGTCACTTGAAGGCGCTTTCTGTGTATTATAAAATAAAAATATATCTACTAAATTGTTGGCAACAATAGATTATCATAGCATATCTATAGCTCAGACTCGAGCAGAATTTTGAAAAAAAATACTATTAGAAAAATTGTATATCTTCCAATGAGTATCATTTATTTACATATAAGAATATTATTTACACTTCCCACATTATTATTTAAATAAATCACAAATATATATATGTATATACATACACAGCAAAAGCATATTATAAATATTTTTTCTATGTATACATATTGCTATTTAATTAGGGCGCTTGGATCGAAATGCAATCAAAGACAATATTAGTGAAAATTATAAAGATATACCTATGATATTATGTATAAACATCACATTATTTTCCTATCTGTCTGTTCCATATATTCCAATATTATATACTTTATAAATAATCTTAGAAAAAACATGTTCATATTTCTATTGTATTGATTTGCTGTACATACTTACATCGTGTATTTATATTTTTTTTTTCTTCAGCCGTTTTCCTATTAGTTGTCAATCATTTATTTCGATCGCAGTAACTCCTGGCATGTTTTCTTCCATGTAATATACTTTCACGTGTGTTTCCATTATTATAGTGTCTGTGGCGTTTTTATTCATTAATGTCGGCGAAATACATTATAACTAAACATTATTTTATGTAGAGATATGTCATATAATATTTCTTTAGATCATAAAGTAGATGCGGTTCTGTTTAAATCATATGGAGACATAAAATTTAAGAAGCGGTTTGAAAATCTTTAAAAAGATTAGGGTACTATATTTATCTTTGTAAGATTACAATATAAACTAATCTATAGAGCATTAATATATCTGTGTGTATTAGAAATATAGATAATATCTAACGTGTGTTATTCTTGAAGTATGGGATATTATACCATTCTGTAGAAAGTGTATTAATGAAATTTTACTTCTTACACATTTCATAATGCTAACAATAATATTGTACTACCGGGAGAACCTACTTAGCCAATAACTTACAGGGAGTTTTTCTTGGAAACACAGTCCTAATACATTTTGCGAGCAATTGCTACGTTTCACGTGAATAGATTATATGAATAATGGTCCATAGGAAATTCCAAAAAAATATAATATGAAGCTTATATTGATGTATTATTGTCTATTATATTATCACTAATGTAGCTATGTTTATTATTAACACTTTTCATGTGGTGGATGTATTGTACTACGTAATAAATAGATTGTAGGAAGAATAGAGATGTTTAAACACAAATCGCCTTTGGTGGAGCGCATACTAGTCTGTATCTTGTATCTGAAGTAATTCTGAAATAAATAACATGAATATTTGTGGTCTTTTTATTTCACTCTGTAGTCACCCTCAATATTATCAAGCCTTTTATCGGTTCAGTGGCCATAGATTTCTTCTCAGCATAAAAAAAGTTTAAGAAAGTTGCTCGCGGTGACTGCAGCGATTATATAGCGCTATTCGTTAACGCGCGACTGCATTGCTACTTTTGCCTTTTAGTAGCATTTGCAATGTGTGATTGAAGCGATTCGGCATCCCTACAAAACGTAAAAGAGCCAGAGATGCCTGAGAATTCGTGGAATAAAAAGCGCAATATGGATGTTGTAGCACGTCAGCAGGGATGTAAACGCTTTTAACGTGGGCGAAGGTATTCAACGTGCGTCTGTATCACGTCCGCTTTGCGCTGGTATCGCCAGTGAACCGCTGCAAAAAGTCGCAATAGGTAACTTCACTAACTTCCCTTAAAGTTAGTGTTCCATGGTTACCATGCGTGTGAGGGTTTACATATTTCACACGCCTGAGAGAACATTATAAACTTGTAATGTCCAGCAATGGACTGAGATAGGCTGATGATGATGATGATGAATGTGAAACTACTGTATAATGGACAATTTTTTTTTTACTAAAGTATAAGACTTGAGCTAACGGCGGCTAACTTTTGACAATTATAGGGTATATCATTTCACAAAGTGCCCTATTATAATCATAAGCGGCACTATTGAAATAATATTTAAATTATATATAATTTTCTTATAATAATGATGAAGTTTCGAGTCTTGAAATGTGCTCTTCTTATTTGTCTATTAAAACTAAAAACATTATTTGAATCATAACTTTTAGATTATTCGATATTTTAAGAATATTAATGCGTTTCGTTGTAAAATGTTGTATGATGTATCATCAATGTTTTAAAATATCGATAGATATCGGCATCGCTAAGTTTTTCATTCAATTATTATATGATAGTGCAAAGATATTTATTCAAGCTGCTGTTAATATAGTAAAATATTAATTAATACTATGTATAATCTTATAATAGTGTATTTATTACGATCACAGATTGTAGTAGGGATACAATACATCGTATCCGAATGTCGGTGGATTTCATAATGTCACTTGTCAAATAATTGATTTTATTTGATTTGATTAAGAAGAGCGGCGTGCGTCAATATCTGTTTTCGCGTATTTGTGTATTATATAATTAAAATACTGAATATTCTTATACAGTAAATGTATATTCATTGAGGGAAAGTGGTTTAATATTAGTAATTGTATATCTTGTGTATAATACGTGAAATATTTTATGTAAGGTTATATATTACATTTTTATGGTTTCCACGTAATTATCTGGTGAGTAGACGTAAAATGGAAGCACCAGTTTCTGCATTCGCTGTTTACAAGAATAATAAATTATCAAAGCAGAAAAAGGACAAGAAAAAACTGAAAAGCCCCATCGTTTCTAAGAAATTCGAAGAAAATGTAGAGAGGGACATAGCCAAAATAATTAAGCGGAAACAGCAGAAATTAAAAGAAGCCAAGAATATTACTAAGAAGAAGGCCCATAAGAAGAAGAAGAAAACGAAGGATATTAAGAAACTGACTGTTAGGGATGACACAAGTTCATCTGCACCTCAATGTCCTTCTGATGCTGAAGATATTCCACAACTAGTACCGGCTCAGGTAAATAATAAAATAGACAGCGATGACAGTGATCTTGATGATGCCACTTCTTACACCAGCTGTAGTGTTGATTTCACTCCAGTAGAAACTGACAGTACTGAAGAGGGACTAAAAATTTTCAAATGGATGATTGCACCCTACAATCCTACTGAATTTCTGAACGCCGTTTGGGAAAAGAAGCCACTGCACATATCAAGGAAAAAACCCCACTATTACAAAGATATTATATCAACACCTGTTATTGATAGCATGCTGCGCACTGAAAACATTCAGTTTACCAAAAACATAGATATTACATCTTACATTAATGGTAAACGTGAGACACATAACCCTGAGGGTAGAGCTTTTCCACATTTGGTTTGGGACTTCTATTTAAATGGCTGCAGTATAAGATTATTGAATCCACAGACATATATATCAAAATTGCATCTATTGAATGCTACTTTGCAGGAGTTTTTCAATTCATTTGTAGGTGCTAATGCTTATTTAACACCCCCTGACAGTCAAGGTTTTGCACCCCATTATGATGATATTGAAGCATTTATATTGCAAGCTGAAGGGAAAAAGCATTGGAAAATTTATAAACCTCGTACAGACAATGAAGTATTACCAAGAGAATCTTCAAAAAATTTCACCGATAGTGAAATAGGAGATCCTGTACTCGAGGTAACATTAGAAGCAGGAGATATGCTATACTTCCCAAGAGGATATATCCACCAGGGTATTACAATAGATGGAGAACATTCACTGCATGTTACAGTCAGCATGTACCAGAAGCATTCATGGGCTGATCTCTTTGAAAAGTTGATTCCAGCTGCCCTTCAAATTGCTATTAGTGAAAATGTTGAATTTCGAAAAGGTTTGCCCTTTGATATATATAATGAATTTGGTGTAGTCAATTCGGATGAGAGTAGCCCACGTAAGACTGAAATTGAGGAGAAAATCAAGTCTCTTTTTTCAAAAATTAAAGACCATTTGCCTATTGATGCTGCAGTGGATCAGATGGCTAAAAGTTATCAGCATGATGTGCTGCCTCCAGTCCTTACTGATGTAGAAAAGTCGGTGTCCATCTATGGCAACACAACCATGATGGTTGAAAATGGAAAAGTAATTAACAGGGCAGAAATCGGACTGGATACAAAGATTAGACTCTTGCGAAAAAACATACTTAGAATGGTATCAGAGGACACTATTCGATTGTACTATTATGCAGAAAATTCCCTGGAATATCACGGAAATGAATTGTCTTTCATTGAAATTAATGAAGATATGGCACCTGCAATAGAGACATTAATTAAGACATATCCAAATTATGTTTCTGTGGAAGATCTGGATATTCTTAATGAGTCAGATAAATTGCAAATAGCTGATACACTTTGGGCAAGAGGTCTTATCATGACAGATTATCCTTTAGAAAATATTGATGATGATTAAAATGAAAAATAATTGAGGATATGTGACTTGATTTTTCTTTGTAATACAAATAAACTTTAAGCTCTAAAATTGTTGTTACAATTTTTGTCCACTTACAAAAACCAACTTCTCAGTATAAAATGTTTATTGTCAAAAAATGTATGAGCAGATCAAGCACCTCATTCATTTTTTAAAAACATGACCCTTTAGTTTATACATACATTACATCCATACATTGAGACTGCCATAATGAACTTATCTAAATTTTAACATATAGGATCAAGATGGTTTCTTAAACTACCTGCTGAATATTGTACATGCCTTCATAAGTGGTATAATGTCCAATTTTACATAAATACATTAAAGAGCTTAAAATATTAGTAGTGGGGATTGTAGATACTTATTTATATGCATTTATATTATCACTTCATCTATGGCATCTGTAAGCCATTTCAAAAGTACATGTAACATGTAGTGTTCTGTAGACACAGTAACCACAAATGTAGGTCCTGAATTTGTAATTCCAAGCAGAACAGTGGTAGGCAACCTACAATAAATTGCCTTTTCAATAGATGCATTTAAATAGGTATGTTTTGAATGTGTACTGCCATGCATTTAAGTTACATAATAAGTTGGTAAAATCGGCATTACCATAATTCAAATATTTATAGAGGGTCGTGTGGGTTACTTTGTCACTGGAACATTCTTAGAATATCTTTCTAAACTGAATAAGTTAAAAGGTTTTTAAATTGTACTAAAGGTTAAGAAATTATGGCATTTCACTGTTATCCAACTTAAATGATACCTTTAGTCTCATAATAAAAATTAGAAAGTAAAATCGGAAGTTATGATCAGTGAGCAAAAAAACAACATTCTAGGTTTCCTAAATTCATATTATTTACAAAGCAACTGTTTCACAGATTTATGAGCACTTCAATATCTTTATACAAATTTAGAGTTATGAGTGCCATCTGTGGCGTGACATGTTTTTCTCTATATTATGTTCTAGTCAATGGTTTATTTGAAAAAAATTTTTAGTTTACAAATTATAGATTTGACTGATTCATTTTTGTTACATACATAACAAGCACAATCAATGGTATGAATATAAACACCCACACTCAAAACAATATGCCATTATTTTGACATACAACTAACTAAATGAGAATTAAGCAAAGAACCATAGATATATTATATAGAATAGGAACGACATGGCTGCCTGTAGAGGCAACGTCCGACGGTTAGAAAGAGAGAAACGATCGCGATTGACTATCTCTACCTCACTACTGAGGTATGATTCACAGTAGCGCTACTTGTACGTGAGCGAGTAGAAAGACAGGTAGCCTCATTTGCTTTCTCTTTTTTTGATGGACACATTTTAGGCTGGCTCCCCTAATCTACATATAATATATCTATGACTAATACAGTGAGCATTAATATGAATACATTTTTTAAATGAAGTTTATAATAAAAACCAACATTCGGTACTGCACACACTGCACATCATGCTTTAACGAATATCTGTAATAACATATTATATATATCAATGTGTAAATACACTAATATTAAAACACACCCAATTTAGAAGTATCTACCATCCATTTTGAATGCCAAAAGTGAGAAATTCCATATTACGTTATACACTTATTGATACTATCTCTTTTGAGTATCAGAATTTAAATCTTTGTCACATCCAATCTCCAAAGATGGCGACTGTAAAAGAAATGATACATTAGAGTATGCTGTACTCTAATCAAAAATTAACTGAACATACTAATAGTCATAGAAGAGAAAAGCAAGATTTAACACCATATTAGGTACAAGACAATGTTGCAGGTAAACACCAGTACAAATCCTACATCACTATATTTCGAGTATGCCATCAAGGAATATTTTTAGTTGCCTAATCATTCTTGAAACCAATGTTAGGTATGTAGGTAAACCAATGTTGTTTCTGTTCACTGATTATAAAAACTAAATAAAGTGTAAAGGGGGAATAACAAACTTTAGTTAATTAAGATCAATTAAAAAAATTATGTGAGATTTGAAACTTGTGCAAACATTTTAGTCCTATCCGTTAAAATTCAATGCAAGATTTATTGACAATTAGTGAAATACTTTGGACCATGCAGTAGCCAGAACTTCATATTTTAATTTATCAAGACATATTGAGGATACATGTGTCCTTGCAAGTGTGTACAACTGATTACTTTACTTCTTTTAATGGATCATTCCTTGGAATTTATTATTGTATGAATAAAAAATGGATTTACAGTATTCAATTACAAGTAATGATTGATTTTAGCCAGTAAATATAGCCATATATTTTTAAACTAAACTTTTAACATGATTCTTTATGAACCAGCTAACCTCACATGTTTTGGGATAGTCCAACTAGTTTCAAACCTAAACAAGGTACTTTTTCATGAGATCCTTTCTATTGCAGAGAGCTTTTTACAAACAGCCTCCCTGATGAAGTACCTTCCATAGGTTTGAAACAAATCATGGGTATTCTAAAACATCTGAGTTAACCCAGTACATATATAATCTTATGTATAAACAATCACCTAACATTAACACTAATGTTTTTAAATTCAAGCGCTTGCCTTGTTAGAGACCATTTTGATTGACATATAGTTTGATTTCATTTGGCTAAAACACTTCTATTCCATAGTACATGACTATTCTAAATGGCTCATAAATGTTTAAATCTATAGGATCTACATATTATAGTACAGCAATATATTATATTGCTTTGATTCTTTTAACAATTCACACTGGAGTATTTTATTAAAGAAATGTTCGAACAAGTTACACCATTTACAGATCACAAGGAAATTATGTATACAATACATATTGATTAATATAACAAAGTGTATGTGGACACTACATTCTTGGTTACATTTGGTCCATATTTAGATACTCGGCCTTACATGTAGACCATATGTAAATGATAAAGAATGTTTAAATACACTGCGGCCACTTCAAGAGGTACATCCTATACGGCAACTTGGGTTTTGTGTTCTTGAGCCTCCATGTTAGCTTTTGACGCGCACTTGAATTTCTTCTTCACTTCATTGTTCAAACCCTCACGATTGCGGGCTATCTCGATGGCGTAAAATTGGACTCTTGGCACCAAAATTGTGTTTTGCTCTGAATAATCTCCTTTCGTATCCGCTCTCATTAACGTTCCAAAACTGTAATCTTCGACGATCGTTTTAAATTTATCGCAAAACACACGCCATTTCGCTTTGTTGGTATTATTTTTTATTTCGTCCTCTTTGATGTGTGAAATATCCAAATCAGGAAAATCTTGCCTGAAGTGTGTGTATATCAATTCATCGTGCGGAGTTAACCGGAGCCATCTGGTGTCCACCGAACACAGCACCTGAAATTTGAAACAACATATTGTACATGTTTATGTATGAGAAATGAAATTCGAAATGGTAATTGTTAGACATACATTAAAATATATATCGCTGTGTTCCATGGCTCGAGCGGCCCACAAATGCTCCAAGGTTTCATCGTTTCCAAACTCTTCGGCTGGTCTCATCAAGACATCCTGCCATATAAAATAAATAACATCATGTTAATACTCTACATATATGGTTATATCACAATTATTCACACACAACTAAACGTCACACCATTATGTTTTTTTTCTAAATGTGTAATTCCCTTGAGTTTAAAATAACAGAAACA
Source organism: Microceris miodesmiata (assembly GCA_018245735.1). Lineage (NCBI taxonomy): Eukaryota > Metazoa > Arthropoda > Insecta > Lepidoptera > Hesperiidae > Microceris > Microceris miodesmiata. The sequence goes on from DWEC01000289.1 coordinate 14,022, forward strand.
AAGCTTTAGGTTTAATTAATTATTGCATTTCAGTGAAATAAAATTCACGTCTCCGGCTATACAGCACAATTAATTGATTAATATTTTTTTATTTATGCCAACGACACAATGATATAAATTTTGTTCAGCCACAGATTGTGAAAATCACGTATATTAATATATTTAATTTTTTTTTAGGTTACCACCTACATACATACAGTTATTGCACATTTTACTATTTTTTTATCCGTGAAAAAATTATGAATTACATTCAATTATTATAAAAAAAGAAATTTCTTACAATTACTCATGGTTTGTAGCGAGGACTTGTGAGAAGAAAATTTGTAACTAAATTAACCCTTTATTAATTATCAGACATTCAATAATCTTTATTGTATGTTCAAATAAAATTTACTTTGAAATATTACACTTTTATGTCAAAATTATGACAACATAGAACGCATTCTAATTTAGAGTGAATCAGAGATATACATCACATACCTTTAAAAGACAAAGATGGAATGTTCTTAGAAAAATTTGTTCGTTTGGGCATCGTTCATTCTACAATTCCATTGGAGGAGAGAGAAAGAGGGTGGCGCATGCGCGTTAGGCCGACGCCATCTCTAAACTGCTGTGCATAATTACTTGTTGAAAAATTTTGTAATCTAAGTGTATTTTACGTGTTTATTAACTCGTAGTAAAATGTGTTAATTATGGAATTTCTTTTCTGTGAGTGACGCCGAGAGCAATAATTGTCGATTGTGTCATCGCAAGCATAACCGACGGCGGTCAGGATCTTGCGGAAGTTTTAGCTATAGCAACGCATATTTTTTGCGGCTATCTCCGCCGCAGTCGCCACACACACAGTGCTATTTCATGAACTCCTGACGCCTATATATCCAGTGGTAACTGTTTAATGTTACATTTTCGGTTTACAAACAGTGCAAATAGTAGAAAGGACATAAAGCGGGCAAAGTTACCTCCGCGTTCTTGCGCGCGTACGCCTATAGATAGATTGTGTATTATATATGAATGATTGTTTTGGGTCAAAGACATCTCGGTGTGTTAACCTGTGACAACAACAGCGTCGTAAATGCGTTACTTTTATGTTTCAGGTTAATCATTGGCGGGATAGTGACTCTAGCTTGATATGAACTCCGCTTTGAAACCGCTTACACAGCCGGGGGTGCCGCAGCCTGGAGGACAGGCAAGCCCCGCCAAAGCAAACGTTGCAACCGCGAATCACGCTGTCGGTTTGCCGCAGGGCGCCCAAAATTCTCTACATCACGCGTCAAATAACTTAGTAGGTCAAAATTTGGTACACCATGTACCCAACACGCCACAGTTGCCCCCCCACGCTGCTCCCTCTATGGCTCCTGTGAGTGCAAATATGGCTCAAATGGCACAAAATATGAGTCACCACGGAAATTTGTCACATGTAAATCCACTGCTGGCTGTAAGCCCAAGCAAAGCCCCAAGTACAAGTGCTCCTTTGAGTTTAGTTCAAGATAAGGCTCTTGCATCACAGCCATTGGCTTTGACAAGAACACCGGAGAAAAAAGAACCAGACTCAAGTGCTCAAGCAAATGGTACTGTTGAATCCCCAAAATCAGGCACAAATACTCCAGCAGCACTGAAACCTCAAAATCCAGAAAGTAATAAAGATAAGCAAGATATTGCAAAGACATCACCCAGTACACCAAAACCACCTGAAAAATCAGGTAATACACCAAGCACACCACAAAAAAATGAAGCCACAAATTCAGTTGGTCAAGCCGATGGTCCAGTACAACCCAAAGTAGCTATGGCTAATGAAGCACCAGAGAAATCACCTTCTAAGCCTAGTGAAATAAAATCTGCCCAAACTGCTGACACTGCACCAACACAGAGTGATAACAAACCAGTCCCTGAATCAGCAAATGAAAGTCAATGTCAGGATAAACCTACAACTCCACAGAAGCCAGAAACTCCATCTCCACCAGTTGAGAATGCTAAAGTAGAGACATCTGCCAAATCTGAGGACAAAAATCTAGATGAATTAAAAACAGAAAAACCAGTAGAAGAAACAAAGGAAGTGGTCAAAGATGATAAAATTGAACCACCTAAGCAGGAAGAGGTAGAAAAGTCACAGAAACATGAAGAAAAAATTGAAGAAAAGAAATCTGAACATAAACCAATTAAGTCAGAAATAAAAGTTGCTCCCAAGTCCACATTGAAACTGGCAACAGTAACACCTCCAATGAGAAAAAGAAGGCAAGTTTCAGAAAAGAGTGATGGAGTGACACCAGCTAAGAAAGTGTCTGATGGTGATTCAACCCCTGATGCTAGGACCAAGAGGAACCGAACTAAGGTTTGTTGTATTGTATTTCTAGTCAATGGCAAAAAAATTATTAACTTTGAGGTTCTAAATTACAACTATGCCTACTATGAATTACAAATAAGACAGGGAGTTGAAATTTTGGGAGAATGAAGTATTGACCTTTTAGATTCTGTATTAAAATAACAGCTCTTGTATGAATAAGTAGAGATAAAAATGTTTTACACTATATAGCTCTCAGTTCATTGCTAATATAAATGACTCACAATAGCAATGAACATGTAAATTTTTCATTTTCAGACTAGTGTCATTTATATTTCCTACAATTCTTTTTCATTATTTCATTATGACCTCAACCGTGAAGTTATGTCCTTGAAAATTTAAATTCCGTTTGAGCAACTTCACATTTACAATTCCAGCTTGCTTATCACATCCTAAAGTTTAAAAGCACTTTTTAGTTGGTATATACTTTTACTTGTTAATCTTCTGATCTCAAAAATGGAAATATTTTTTAATGAGTTCATGAAAATCATTAAATTTATGTGTCTGAAATAGTATTAAAAATTAATCTCTCTTCTGAAAACTTGTTAAGTCATGGTTTTGATTGTGTTCTGGACTTGCTATATATGCTTTGAATGTTGGATTGTTGGTATACATTGTGGTGTTTCCCTTTTAAACTGTCAGTATCATGGAACCATATTTTCTTGACATACCATACTAAGATACTTTAGTAACATTGACATAAGTAAAATAAAAAGCTTCATACATTAATGGGGTAGACTTTGCAAGAAATATCCTTTAGCTGTTGAAAGTGAAGAATAACTGTCAATTTGTATGTTGATTGTGGCCAATAAAAAAAAATGTATTTATATAAATTTGAATGTTCTTTAAACAATTAAAATTTTACAGATTCATTATCTTGATGACCATACAAGATTATGATGATATTCTATGAGGAAGGGAATACTCAGCCATGTTCATAAAAGCAAGTTTTATGTTTACTTTTTCATAATGTATATATAACATATTTTATTTGAATAGTGTTTGATTGTGGCACACAATCACTGTTATTTTGTCTTTATTTTAAGTAACTGAATTGTTTCAAGTAATTTATTGTTGTTTTCTGGTGTAGAGGTGTTATATGTAGGAATACTTAAACACATGAAGTTAATTTTGCTCTTCAGGTCTACAAGTTAGTGTGATCGTTTTACATCAGATAGATTCCATATATATTTTTACTGTTATTTCTTATCCATAAAAAAATTATACAGGTCAGGTGTTGTGTGCACAACACACAAAAGCTTAATAATAAATAAATAGCTTAACAATAAATTTCACATCTTAGTCACTCGGCCTTTATATAAAACATGATTATTAACATATCTTCATCAAATGCAATTTTATTGAAGTTTTGAAAGACTGCAATATAAATAACGTTTTGACATCAGTAAAGTATGTGTATAATAATATTTATTAGTATGATATTATATATAGCAAAACCAAAACAGATGAGGTCAAGTGTTATCAGCTAGTAACATAACAATTGGTATGTCAAAAATAGTATTTATATATACATTCTGTTTGTGAATAAGATTTCTATGAGTATCATTCAACATAGAATAATTTGGGAAATTGTTTAACAGTTATGATTCACACATGTGAAAACACACATAGACACAGACAGAATCTTGTATTGAATCCAGCATCAAAATTTTTATCTTTTATTTTCTATAACCATATATCTTTATACAGAGTATTAATGAAGACAGATCTTACGTTAGATTTCCAAACCTAAATTTAAATGTCCTCGGTCAATACAGCTAACAGTTTGGTTTTTAAAATAAAATCATTTTTTCGATATATTGAGGGAATACTTGGGATGATACGAACGTTAATTTAAAAATAAACCCAAAAATCATGGTACCAATGTGGTGGTGATTTAGCTATTTGCAACATAGTCAATTCTTGTCCAGAACAATGAATCATTAATCTTGCTTAGAAAACTCCAACCATGGTCTCTTTATAAATTATTTTCTGGTCAACATGAACATACTTCACACATGTGTAGTTAATTTGAGATTTGTTTTTAATATTGGAGGTTTTCAGGCACTTGTCTATGATACTGTCTTCTCATTCATTTTAATTTTTCCAATATTGTTTTCATCAATGATTTTAAAACGTTATTCCTATAGAGTATTTATCAGTCTAGTTTACTAGTTTATTTCATATAATTATTACAGGTG
>DWEC01000290.1:0-18557 GCA_018245735.1 Microceris miodesmiata
TCTATATTCACAGACGGTCAAAATAGAGTCACGACAGATCAAATGAAAAATAATACATAGACAGAGTTCATTACGCCGACAATCAAAGGCGGGGGTGGGCGACCTTTGTCCCGGTACAATATTAAATTTATGTAATAATAAAGTTTAATTTCGCACCTGTCACGTCGCTTTGACACGAAGCGTTTTCCATTTCCGAAAATGTAAAGCATCGTTGATAGAGCCTGTCCGATTTTGATTTAGTTCCGTTATAAATTCGTTTGTAGTTTTCGACTCGATGGTACGCAATGCTTTAATGGGTTTGTGTGAGTGAAACTTTTTGGATGCGACAAGTGATATCGTACAGGACTTGGATGTGCACTGTCGTGTGCTAATGTATAGTAAAAGGACGTATGGAAAGCAACTGTTCCAGTTTCGTGTGGAGGCATAAGTCACTATTTCAGTTTAAATAAGTACGGAACGTAGAATGAAATGGCATAAGCATTTCAAGTTATTACTTTAAGGGTAGAGACACAATTATTAATGTGAGACACACATTTATATAACAATAATCAACTAAAATGAAATATTTTATTACACCGGAGATAGTAATTCGCAAAAACCCATACCTGAAACCAAGATACTTTACAGTAAAAGAATCATAATTTATTTTAATAATTACATATGTATGGGTATTTCATGATAGTACGCAGCGGTCCGTTTACTCCAGGCGTCGACACGCTTTCTTCAACGCAACCTCGCTATAAACGGCGGAAGCTCATAAAGAAGTACCTCGTATAGATTAGAAACTAGTCGGGCAAATACGACAAAAAATACGTAAGTTACGTCAGTACATATAAAATATAAGGCCTATGTCCAGCAGTGGACGGGAATAAGCTGATGATGATTACGATGATATAAAATGAAGTATAAACATTCGCTAAATATTTAACAGTAAAAGTTTTTGATACTCTCTATTATAAGCAAACCACAAAAATATACTAACTTAAATTTCCCTTAAACGTCACATTCACATTTATTTATGATATCTATTTAGCTCGAAAATTTTGTATCTGTGATAAGGCTTATGCACAGACAGTTAAAATTCTACTAATGGCCCCTGCTACGGTAATTTAACATTACATAGATTAGATAATATATGTTTTTTTATCACTTCAGTTTTCTACACACATTCTTTCCACCCACCTTGTACACATATAAACAGACTGCAAAGATCTTCAAATTTATGTACCTGAAACAAAGCAATGCTTTTTTAAAATTCTATATTTAATTTGTAATATCGAATTTGGCAACATTATTTGAAACTCAAAATATAAAATACGTCACACACACCTGTAATCTGATAGTGTTTTTATGTGTGTTTGTTTGTGTTTAGGCAGTTTGATCAAAATATCTAACTTAAAGGATTCCTGTTAAACAATTTTCTCGCCTTTGGGCGTCGATCGTCCCAAAAATAAAACCAGAATCTAAAGGTCTGTGGACATAAATAAAAACATAAAATTCCTTAGATAACCTATACACTTATTATACACAATATTATAAACTTAATTGATACTATTGTATTTTATATTAACAAATACAGATGATACACCTTATGTTAATTGATCAGTCCAGCCCGTGGGTTACTCAATCCGATCAGAATTGATATAATGTTGAGACCGTTCACAAGGACTTTGATGGAGGAGCTTGTGTTTGTCCCCTGCTTTTTATCCCTTTCAAACTGGCACGGATTTGTGGCTAGATAAAATCCTATGCAAAGATGATACCATTTTATAAGCGTTCCATCAATCTGCATACACAGAAAAACACAAACACGCACAGTTTTAACCAAATTGCAGTTTTTGTTAGTTCCTCCCTCACAGATAAACGCTTGAAGGGAATTTATCACCTTATTTTCGCACTAGTCCACAATTTCCTTGCAATTACAGTAAGAGAGTAGTAGTACTATATTTTATGTAGTAACTACATTATTCTAACTATAGCATCCAGAACCCTCTGGGTAATGGATGTGTTTTATAGCATGCGAGTAACGAGAAAAGAAGTGAATTTATCAAAATTATGTAAGTATTATCAAAATTATGATTTAAAAAAAAATTAAAGTGTTCCTTTAAAGACATATGTAATTATACAAAGATTATCAGACACTGATCGGTCGATTGAAACTTTTGGGATTATTTAGCAACATAGCCAATGTACCTACGGCTAAAGCAAACACAATATTATTCTGCTGTTAAACAGCTGTATACTTTACATTACCCTATAGGGCCTATACAATTAACGTCATATGGCTTTTAATTCCGTTTTCTTATGTATATGAATGTTGAATCGGAAAATAAAACTTCAGCTACTTTTATAGGTATTACCGGAAGAGATAATATTTGCTCGTTGCTAGAAAATTATTTTAATAACTACCTCGTCGAATAAATACTTTGGATCAATGCAGGCTACTTATGAGCGCGCATTTCGTTATTATCTCGTAAGCGACACATACACTTAACACTAATCTTTTCTCGCGTGCTATATGACCGCTGTGAAATTATATTATAAATATACGAGAACTGTTATACTATTTAGTCGTATTAAGTTACACCTTTTTTAGCCCCGCCCATTCTTGAATATGTATGATTTGCTGCTTAATGTGAATTTTATGCAATCTTACCACAACGAAATTATCGTTGCCGTATAAATAAGACATTAAAAATAGTCGGGCTTCATGTTACATAATTAAGCATTAAAGTATGGCGGTAATGTTAATGATAAGTATGCTTATGATATCTAATTATTACATAAATATGGGAACAAATATTGTAGTGTATATAGCTTGAGGGACCGTCAAAAATAAGTACATTTGTAAATATTACATGGTCTTTTGTCATTGTTCACGGGAAGAAAATTTATATAGAGATCAATGATACCCAATTATATTATTAAAGATTCTAAATTAAAAATACACTACTTCCATTTATATCTTACTTTGGTACTCGTACTATGAATCCCATCAACAAATTTATTGCATCTGAACCATACTTAAATATTAACCCTTTCACATTCTGGAAGGAGCTCCTTGTCCCACAGTGAAGTAGTAAAAGGGTTGAAGTTGATGATAATAATCCACTGTCACTAACGCAAAGGAACATTTAGAAAAAGCAAAAATGTAATTGCTCTGCTGTCGTCAGCCTAACGCCATATCGGCATGCCTCTCAAGAACACCTTTATTTGTTATGCAGATACAATGTAGAAACCACAAAACTTATCTTACTTATCTTTCAAGAGTAAGACTTTAAACATTTCAAATTTGCATTGTCTCTGTTTCTCTTTTTGGTGTACAACAAAGAATAAATGTGTTGTACTGTATTGTGCGTTTGGAAACAGAGTAAGACGAAGTATGAAGATTACCCATCCACTTGCGATGCTCCCGATATCCCAACGTATTACTTTAATGCCCTCTCCTCCAGTCAGTATTTACCTGACACTGGTAATAATATGGAAGTGTCGCTCTCGGCTAAGTGCGGCGCGGCGTCACCTGAGACCGACCAGCTCATTACCGTCTCATGGTACTTCGCTGGGCATTTATTATGAATACCAACGTAATATGTAGCCGACGTAGCTTCGGATGTTAGTGGGACTATGTATGGAAAGTGTCTAGTGTATGAAATTCTTTGTTTACTTGCAATTGTAGCGAGTCGTACATGGTATGTAGGTATAATTAAATCGCCATAGTATAAAAAATGCGCTTTTTATGACGCTATACGTCGCTATTAAAAATAAGTATATAAGAACGGTGGATATGTTCATATGAATCAATCATCAATGGCAACATCCTCTTTATAGCAGCTGGCCAAGTTTTACTTAAGTGAATGTTTGCTTAATAATTTCTTTGAATGTAACCTAAACATGTGAGATACATATTACATTTTCACCATAATATTTCGTAGTAGCGGTTCGAAGTCTGCATATGTGCTCAGGTTATGGAAATATCTACACCATCTATTCCATGATGGAACGTAAACGTAATTGTTGCGATGTGGGAGTGTAGCACACTACTCTGCTTACCCCTTCAGTGATTACAGGCGTGACATTACCTATAATATTTCATATATAGGGTACCAACAGTCCAGTTGAAACACATAAGGGTAGTAGTCTGATTAAATATTCTGATTTCCTCGCCTAAGTGAGGTAGGGGTGGTATAAGATGAACAGGGTTGCCATATTTACATAATGTGCTGCATGCATCATCGTCCGTGTACACTAACACTTGATGACCTCAATTTAAAAGAAAAATATCTTTGAAATATTCCGTAGTCAGGTCGCAATTAATTGTTTCTTTAAGTTTGAAGGTTTTGTGAAAATTTAACTGCAATTTAGATTAAAAAAACATATATGTACACATTTTGCTAGATCAACCATTTCACACTTTATAATTTCAAGGTTCGCGCATCTAAACATTTTTTTGTTAAGAATCGATTACCTCAAAAGCAAATTCAAAATTGGAAATAGTACGAAGGAATTTTTAACAGTAAACGATTAGGCATCACCCGCTTGTGGCCGCCACTACCTACGAACGTCGGGTATCTACCTCGACAGGGCGTATGAATAGAACTGTATAAATCAGTCAGTTAGTGGGTATTACACGTTAACAAGAGTACTCATTACTTAATACGATCAACATGTTATCAAAACGTACGAAATCACGGTTATCGAGTTACAAAAATGACATTTATGCGAATGTATTTCAAGATTTTCTATCGAGAAATTAAAATCCCAAATCCGCTTTACGACACAGAAAATGATTACACAGTAATTCTCGAGTAATATAAAATGAGCTGCCTCCACAAAGGAGATACGAGTAATAATATCGGCTACAATATAATTCAATAGAGAATATTGAACGGTACTAAGTAATTCATCTCTTTTGTATCGATAGTCACTGAATAAGGGATTACCCACATGATCAGAGATAGAGCGGTAGCGGGCGCAGCGATGAAAATTAAGTATTGTCAGTTATAAATAAATAAAAATAAATTATAGTAAGTTATGAATAAATAAATAATTAATTATTGTATGATATAAATAATTTATAGCTCAAATAAGTTAAAGTGTTACTCGCGAAGTTATAAACCCAAGGTCATTATTATGATTTACTTTAATAGTTTTATAGCAATTAAATTCTACCTCATTCTTACTTTTCTGCAATTAACTATTATTATTTTTAATGGGATCTGGAATATTATATAAGGTAATTTCTATCTATGTATATAAATGTAAACTATTGCTTTAATCTAGTAATTTTTCCGAATTATGAACAAATAACAACGCTAATGACGTTAGACAGACTATGTAAAAATTTAGAGAGAGAGACAGCGAGTAAGACAAAGAATAAAACAAATTCTAAACCGAAATGGAAATGTAGAGCGTGGGATTATTTTTCGTTTCAGAAGATATGTGTACGTGTACATCTTGAAGGATTCATCCACTCGTTTTGCGTTCGTCATAATCCTTCTGATCTTCTATCGATGCGTTAAAACTGTTCGATATTCAATTTTAACGCTCCGCCAGTAACAGTTCGCGGTGAGCTAAGCAATAATATTCAATTATAGATTGTCACATTCCATTCGTTCATCTTCGATACGGCAATATAATGAGCCGTAATTACATAAATATCGTTCAATATCCGTGCAATCAAATCTTTTCCATAATTACAGCGAATCATCCGAGTAGATCCGATTAAGGGGAAGCTTAATAAGTATGATGCCTTTTGTACATTATGTTCGTTCATTATGTATTATTACAACAATACAATCATTAGACGGTCGGGATCTCCTTTTGTTAATATATTGGATATGTATCAATCTAATATATTTAGAAAAAGGTCTTGTATAAAAGATGTAAATTGATATCTATATCAATGGAAATTTGTGGCCGATTATTGTGGCTTATACTGACCGTAATTTTTTAAACAGTTTTCCAAGTCCTCGTCTTGAGGAATGGCACAATGACGATTATTGGGGGAGGCGCATGTCCAGTAGTGGACTATAATAGGCTGATGATGTTTATGCTCCAAGTGTTACCAGAGACCAGTGCTAGTAAAGTGTTAGACCACTAGTAAGGTGTTAAACAAAACAAATACCCATGACATTGTAACAATTTGTATCCAATAATTGTGTCATGTTGTTGAAGCAATCGATTTACGACACAGCGGCGCCGAAACGGTACGACAGAGTAATGCTTCAAAAGAGCTATCAAAATGTTTCATACTATGTGTATCTCGTTGACAAATATACTTGCAATTAATAGGTATTCGTATTCTTTAGGTTTTTGTATTTCTAAATGCAGTTATACAAGAATGAAACTTAATTTGGAGTATAGATTATCAGTGGAATTCCCATAACATCTTGCTAGACATTTTCCTTCAAGAGGTATGCAGAGAGTACCGAGTGCACCCTTAGCGATCTGAGGAGCTTCTTTAACTTGCCTCACTTTTTTCAAGCACGCACCCTGTTGGACTTAATACTTCAAGTAACATGATAAGCGAACTTTATCTTGACTTTAATTATTAACTATTGTTAAATAAATTACTGATCAATAATAAAATCAAAAACGTATTCCGAAATACTTCTTATTTCTATATGAATATTAACTGCAAAAATCACGAAATACTGGTATCACACACAATTCATAAGACAAAACCAGAATATTGAAAATTAAAAATGAATCCACTGATCGCTTATAATTGATGTAACGTGGCCTTAACAAATGTATAGTCAGTGATATCATAGTCGTCGTAAAAGTGCACAGTAATCTTGCATTGTACTCCGAATTAACATCTACACCATTAGTGTATATCATCTTTTTATTTCATACTCTCTCACGATTGGACACAAAGAGATATCACTGTATCGATGCCAATAGGCAAATTACTCTCGACGTTTGTCAGGTTATTATTAGGCTCTTAATAATGTTAAGTCATACTAATGTCTAATGATGTTCTATCCTAATACACGTTTTTCAATAGAAATATCAGGTACACGTGTCTACACGATAGTTACAGTAAAAGACTTTCTAGTGAGAGAATTATGAGGAAATACCCCTTGAGGAAGACCTACGTTCAGCAATGGACGTACATAGCCTGATGATGTTGGAACGAATCACACTCAGCCGTCTGTTCCTAGACAAAACCTGTGTAATGGTAACAGCCAATAACCTATTTTGTAAATACATTTTTGTATAATAATTTCTATGCCCTCATATAACAAATGCCCGTATTCAACGTACAAATATTTGTCTTGGATGGGAATCGAACCCAGTCACACCTGCTACAGTCCCATGTACAAACACGTTTAATAGTGTCTATGAAATACAAATTACAATTTATGACAACTAATTAGTTATTACGTTAACCATCAATAACCTGTCGCTTATCAAAAGCTTGTGCAAGATGAGATTAGCGAGTTCATTTCTTCACGCAACCTTATGATTGGATTATACGCGCAAATTTGCAACAGCGATTACAATCTAATGTGGCGGATTGAATCATCTAGCTGTCGGCATCAATCAGCGATAAATCAGCGAGCGTTCGCCGGTTTCAGTTCAACCGAAACGTCTTCCGTTCGAACAAAGAGGATGGCATGATAATTAAACGTGTGTACCGCGGATGTGAGCGGCATAAATCTCGGCCTGTGACCTTTGGGCGCGTAAATTCGGAATGCTACCCTGGACCGGACGCGCCTGTGAACGGATGGTGTAACCCCTAAGCGGTTTCGTACGAGGAAGTTCTATAAGTCATTCTTTTGCATATGTAAAGTAAATTTGCAATTAAATGAATATATGTTATAATTTATCTGCTCTATTAAAAAAAATAAAAATTATTAAAATTAATAAATTTTTTTTTTTACTTTAATGGTAATTTGTTTGAGACGGGGATAGCATTGAACGAAGACCGACTAAGTAACTCAAGCAACTCGCTATAACAACTAAGCAACTCGCTATAACAACCCGAGAAAAACTTTTAAAGTTTATAAAATAAAGTTTATATAATATAATTCCATACAAAAAAAAACCTAATGTTATTCTTATTTAAATTTTAATAGGTAATAATTTTCACTGATGATTCCATAAATCATGTTTAATTTATTTATATTAAAACAAAGGCACCATCGAATAGCTACTCGCAATAGACATAGCCGGTGAGTTCCGGCTATCCATCATCGGAACGGTCCTGGGCGTAATCGCCAGCGGAGGAGAGGGATGGGGGGGGGGCTCGAGGCTTGTTAGCATTCGTACAACTGGGGGCTGGATCGTTTTAATGTAAATCATGAAGCACACGGGAGTTACAAAGAAATGTTTGCTCGCGTTGAAGATGAACGAACATTTTTACGTACCAAGTAAAATGTAAGATTTTATTCATGAATTACCAACATAACAGTGTGGCACATCCGAAGACAAATACGTTAGACTTGCAGGAAGTATACGAAGATATTTCGGTTTCAAAACAAATGATTAGATTAAATTACATTAATCTACTATTAAAAACAATAATAATTTTCAGTAATTCTAACAAGGGACTTTATTATAACTATCCAGGAGACCCATTGGACTCGTCTTTGAAAGTGTTGATATAATTAGAAGTAATATAAAGAATGTTTTATAAAATATATCTTCTTGTGTGGTCCGAGCCTTGTCAGCCTGCTCAGATGTAATCCTGTAATATATCCAGCCCACTCCAGAGCTGGTTAATAGGCTTAAACTTGATAATGAAAAGCTTAAACTTGATTATCTTATCTCGGATACAAATCAACGGCAGTGGCGTCGGATCATACTTATATACTGTTGTAACATTTCCTAAGTACGAAACATATATGTATTATAGTTGCTAAGTACAATCGGCGAAATGCACACTGTGCCGGTCTACCGGATAAACATTTAACGGTTCGATTCAGAGAATTATGAATTCTGATATCACTTTTTTGAACTGTAAACGTTTCCAAGTTGCAGCTTCTGAATCCAAGCCATCTTCGCCTGCTGCACCCTGCTGAACAATAGATAGGCTCCACGACCGATCAATCGCAGTATGACACCGGCTCTACCTAAGCATAGCTAGATGTCCTGGCCACCCTGACGCAGAGCGGCGTAAAAGTGCAAGAAGCAGTGCTCTCCAATTTCCCATCTGCATACTCAGCTTGAGAGTACACGGACAAAAACGAAGTAAAAAAGTTCGCAGGCGCTTATTATCAGAAACCTATGTACGGCAGTGGATTAAAACAGGATGATGATGATGACAATATCTATTTCAGTCTGGATAGGATTTATTTCATGTATTTTTACGAGACACGGGACTCAATATTGATCGTAAATATCATTCAAATGAAGTCGCCAAGTAGGTATTCCGATCTGTCCTATATAACATCATCATTATCAGCCTCTAGATGCCTACTGCTGGACATAGGCCTCATCGGGGCCACTTCTTCCGGTCTTAGGCCTTCCGAACCCAGTAGCTTCCCGCTGTTTTCTTCAGGTCGTCAGACCATCGGGTAGGACACAATATTATATAATCTATTCATAATAATATTTCTGTTAAATTAACTAATTTGCTGAGGGGCGTGTTAGGTTCGCAAGCAAATTAGTTAAGTAATTAGGCACTTTACATAGATTACGGCCGTGACTGGGAGGAAAATTGGGTAACGTCTAAGCTTTAAAAGTTTTGAAAGCTCCGGCAAAGAAAATACAGTGACAGACGATCCGTATTGCCAGGATTAAGTTGCCTACTAAAGCTTTCCATTCTGCGCCTTTCTACGAAATTGTATAATATAAACTGTTACTATATATACAAGCCGTATTAGAGTCTTGTAATTATGCACGGCGGAATGGTATATTTGTAATATAGAAATTGGGGGCCACCGCATGCATGTGTGCACGCAGGTATATATTTTTATAGAACGACATATGCTAGACATATATGAAATCTAAAAGGTTTAATGTTTAATCTTAAACAGCTCATAAGCTTGTTATTTTAATATGAGGTAAGATTGTTTTTTAAGATTGTAAGTACATCCATATATTCCTAACGACCACGTTGAAATGTGTACCCAGAGCATTCGATTATATTTTAAAAGTAGAACAAAATATTAAACATTAAAATACCACCTTTATAACATAAGGGCAATTTACCCAAACCTTTAACCTACACACGCTCCACCAAAAGCTTTGTCGAATAATCCTTTCACATTGAAAGCACCAACGCTTTCATTGCAGTATAATAATTAATTAATACATAATTTTATCCAATACAGCATTAAAATTATACAATAATTATTATTGTAAACCCATCATTAGGCTAACAACTAATACGATCTCTTTGAATATCTGGTATGTAGTATAAAGCCTAGTGTAATTAAATCAGCAAACTTTGAAGTGATATATAGAAATATTGTTACGTAGTTTATGATTGATGAGAATTCTTATTGAAATGACGTGTTTCATGATATATTACGCACTAGTGGAGATTCCACTCGCAGTTATGAGTTTCATTGGCGCATTGGTTTAAAGGTGAACTTGACTGCTGAGATTGCGATCTTGGGTTGTTTTAATATTTAGGATAAATATTTACGTCATGAGGACAAATATTTGTTCTACGTTTGGGTGCAAAAAGGATTTTGAAAGTCTATATTTATACTTTTATATTATGTAAAAATCCGAATAAATTTATTTATAATATTAATTATTATTTGCCTAAAAGATTTTAATTCCCCGTGCAGTATTTCTCTAAGCGAAATGTAAATTGAAATCGAGTTTAAATGAAGTACTCTGTTTCGTATGTAACACAGAAAAGGGCATAGATTTTTTATACATAAATTTACGCAACTATTTCGCCATACTGACGAAATTTTCACTTCTCGACCGACACTCTACATAATTTTTTCTTCCGTTTTCGGAGTTACTTTATCTTAGAAAGTCTATTTTTTGTTATGACTTTGCAACATTAGAATTTAATGTAGACTAGATGTAAGTTAAGTAGACAAATAAGTATTACGACGGCTAAACAAAACTGGAAGTAAATTAGGTTAGCCAAAATTAATAATATAATATTTAAGATTCTGTAATTATTATCAAAATGTCTGATGTAAGGCTATTGATTATGTTATTTAAATAACACTCGCACGTTACAATTGTCACATTTTAAAATTAAATATCGATAAATATCAATTGATATGAATCATACTTTAAATTTCGTTACGAAAATTGTCATCATCATTATCACCAACTCTTTCACCGTTCCACTGTTGAGTACAGATCTTCTCTCTGATTAATTCTGGAGACAACATGCACACAGCCATTAACACTGGACACAACACGCACACATAGCCATCCACGTTGCAGACCACACGCACACATTGCCACTATTGACGCTGGAGACGACACGCAGTAAACCGTCCACACAATACGTCGGCTGTGCAGCGGTGCGCCATGTCGTATACCGCGACACACAACGACAATAAATCACCTGTTGATTCCAAGCGAGAAATAAACATTCATTAAATTTTACCTTTTGAACTGTCGTGTTGTATAATTCAGTAATAAATCACAAGAGTTAATTTTTAAATCTGCAATGCAATTTCTCAAACTTTACCAGACATTCCCACTATTTAACTTGCATAGACTTATACATTCGACTCATTAAAAACTTTTGCACAAAGAAAACTTAAAACATTACCTAAAACAGTTCTTTTGAACTCACCACGTTTTAATCTACCAACTTAAATGACCATTTAAATTCAAATACGGTGATTAAAATTGGCGTAAATCGAGGTATCTTATATTATCTACGAATGTTGAATGTTTTTTCTACAACTATTTGTTTTTAATAGTGTTTCGAAAAATAACGAAATTAAAGCCAAAGCCATAACATTAAATCGACCGTATCAAAATAATGAATACTGGCCATAGAACACAATGCATCAATCTGTCTTCAATAAATTCTCTTGCTTTGTTTTTGTTTCTTTTTGTTTTTTCCTCTCCTTTTTATTTAATCCTTTCGTAAATATAAACTAAGTGTACCTAGTAAAGTTAAAATAGCAATTTTGCATAACATAGCATTCAGTCTGCATACTCGCTCTAGCTGTCGAACGTAAACTTAACTCAGGAACATAGTTCGAGATACTGCTCGTACCGCTATCTGAGAAGAAGCGTGCAATTATAAAGCACTTAACCAATGATTTTGTTTTTACGACACCTAAGAACCCATTCCCCGAATGGTCTTTTCTTTTGAGGTGGATTTTTCGAAACCGCACAGTAACAAATTTTAAGTTACGCTCGAACAACATTCTCCAAGGAATTACGTGTAGTTGCAGTTTGCGAAGAAATGCACTTTTCGAGCGCAGGTGACAATCCCGGGGTATCATTTGTTCGGTAAAACTTTGACTTCTCCGGTTGAATTCGGTCTGAGCAAAAAACTCTACCTATTCCCCTATGGATTCGGGTGTTTGTTTATTTATATTTAGCAGCCTTGTTCGTCCAAATTTCGAAGTACAAGACCGCAAAATATTTATTTTTGTATCTATACTTATTAGAGAAGATATAAGCGTAATATCTATACAAGGAATGGTTTCATAAATACAATGAATAATAGTTAAGAATGAATTGCAGATAAATACTGCCGGTGTATACATTCTCATTCGCCACTTGTGCACATTCGAAATAACGTCACGATATCGGGTCAATCCCATTTTCTTCCTATCTTTAAGACATAGAAGTTGGTAACGAACTTTGTGTGTTTCTGTCGAAAAGATTTTTCTTTTGCAATCCAGTGGCTAAGTCTCAAAGCAATTCACTAAAGAAGATAAGCTACTCTTTTATTCTGTTAATATATGTGAATTAACAAAAACGTGCACTCTGGTTTACATACGAAAAGGACATAGGAATGGAACTAATACATTAGGAAAGATGCTAAAAATTCCTCCACAATTCCCGTACAATGTCTTGAACATTTGGAAAGAAATGCACTTTTGTGAAGAACACAGTTGACGATCACGAAGTACCATTTGTTCGCGTGTCCTGTTTAGTATTTCCAAGTATTTGTTGCTGAGGGCATCTGCTGTTTTATTGCACTTGCAGTTCTAAATCTTTGGTGCTTCGTAGTTGTAGCCGGGAATTCTCGTACACGATTTAAGTGCAAATGTTACGCGGGAAAGTTCAAAACTGTTTTTGACTATGTAAAGTGGATGTTGTACAATTTTGAAAACGATTTAAAACTTTCTCTTGTTTTCCACGCAGCACTATGTATCTGAGAATAGCGTAACAAACTCGGCGTTTCTTTGTAACGATTAGGCGATGCGTTAAAAATTCGCTCCAAAACTAAGTAAACTATTTCAAGGTGCTGTTTAAGAATTTTTTTAAAAACGAAATTATTATTATTAGCGAAAACTGAGTTATAATGAAAGTCACAAGGTGTATGAAGTTTAAAAATCTAAATAAAATCGCGTCCAAGTTTCGTATTAGCATTTTCGTGTTGCAAAGTTATCGAAGATGTTTTGCAGGAGCCAATCTAAGTTGCGATGACGACAATTATAAGTTTTGTTAACCAATTTAAGCTTTCGTTGTATTGCTATTCCAGTTAGTGTTGTGATTGTTCTGTTCAGGATTGAGATAGGGTTGTAAATAGATACAATCGTTTTAAGGATCAGTTTTAAAAAAAAACGTGACAAAGAATCAGTTTAAAGTTTGAAAATTGATATCCCTGTTTCTGTCCCTCATCTCGTGATGTTGTAACGGCAATAAAATTACGGGGAAAATTTTAAAAATAATTTATTATCTGTAAATAGTTGCGAACACAAATAAAATGAAGGTTTGTTGAATAGTGGCCTACAGAATACTAATAGTACTTATATTTAGCTTTTCGTGAAACACGCAAAGATACAATGCAGTGCTACAACCCATAGAAATTCTCGTAGTTAATTAATTTAACCATAACACGATGTTCATTTATTAAGCGCTGTTCTAAAATTTTTGAATGTGATACTATTAAATATTTTAATACACAAATCTTGTTCGTTTCAGCAGTGAAGTAAATTTTTGTTTATTTAAAAACAGTCTTTAAACATTACTGGTGCAGCAACAAATACTTGATAAGCATTTTCCAATAATTTTTCAAGTTTTTTTAATAAATGTGCATATTTATATTCCCAAGTTATATTTTACTATACATTGTTAGTTACCATTGATTTCCGAAGCGGACTTGCATGTATGCAGAATCATTAATTCAGATGAAACACGTTAGGTCTGAAAGGATATAAACACTTGGTGCTGTCTGCCTATCCCTTAACGAACCTGGCGTGATGATATTTTAATAATATAGGAATATTTCGAACGTAGAATAATGGCTTACGTGATTTGAATAAGAGGATCCTATGTATAAATCGAAAAAAGGTTATTAAGTGGAAAAACATCGTTGGAATGAATGAAATGAGAATGAAACGTGAGAAAAGAAACGTAAACATATGAAAATATTAACGCGATGTCAATTGATGCTTTTTTTTGGGGTTTGGACAAGGTATAACCAAGTATATTTTTTTAGTTCCTTTCCACGTTTTATAAGGTATGCTAAGGTACCCTAAGTTAAAGTTAAAAAGGGACTAAGTTAAAGCTAAAAGTTATAAGAGTCTCTACGCATTCAGCTAAGCTCATCCGTTATTGTATTTGATCCGATAATAAAATGAGGAACGTAGAAATATCGTCTATTGTTTCTTTAATTCAGCATTAGCAAGTACTAGTCTCTGTCCAGCGTCGTTTGTCACTGCCGGGACGGGATTTAAAAGACGTAGAGGAAAAATCTTAAGGCAGACACAGTTTTTCATTTCTGAAAGTGGACAGTTTCTTAAGGAATACTTTTTTAAAACATCGTGCGAAATCTGTACTTGTTGGAGTTTTGTATAAATGAATTAATTATTTATTTGTAAATATTACCTACATGAAAACAGCATGTGTAAAACCCATATACAATAGCAGAAAGGTAAAAGGGCTGATGATGGTACAAAATTAGTCAAGATATTTTTAAATTTATACTTTAGAATAAACGTGTGACATTAAACCAATTTTAAATTTATCATGCTACCAACTACTTATAATAAGATTATTATTTGTGAATAATAGAATAAGACTATTATTTCTAAATGAAATAATGTAGCTAAATATTTTTATATAAATGCATACGGAGGTCTACATCAATGCAATTCGTTGAAATAATAATTAAAACCGTACACTTAAAGCTGCGGTCCTCCGGGAGAGGTAATGAAATAGCAGTATGGCTAATAACGGTTTACAAAATGAATGTTGGAATGCAATAATGAAACTCTGAAACATAAGCAACTTTTGCAATGAATACCGCGCTGTTCATTTTACGGTTTGACAAAGATTAATGTGACAGAGCGGCGAGTGTAATTTTAGCCAAAACAGCTTAGTTTAAAATTGCCAGGGAACGTACAAAATAAAAATATAGAAAATCATAAATATGTACATCACTAACATTTTTTAACCCTATTTTATGTCACCACTCTTGGACACAGGTCCCTTTTTGGAAATATTAAAATTATTGTCTGCCATGCTAGCAGACTTCGCTTTTCATAGAATTCTATTGGAGCAGTTTCATATCTTACATCTTTTTTATCGTTACAGCATGTTTAATTTTGAAGATGTACAATCATACATTGTAAGATCAGAGGTGTGTGCCATCCCACATCTTTGGACTATGAGGCTGGAATCTAAGCCACTAGGCTAATTTGATTAATGGAATTCTTTTATAGATCAACGACATAATGATAATATAAATTTTGTATAACAAGTACAATGTAGTACTTAATTCGTATCTATACAACTTGGAAAATTAGCCAATTTAATTTTAATCTATAATATACAAAATAGATAAATTAATAAAACACACACCAAAACTGTGTGCTTGTTTATTGTTGACGAGTTTAAAACGAAACGCCTTCTCTGTCTACTAGTCTATGGCAGTTGCCCGCCAAACTATCACCGGTTCGTTACGAGAAGATTAATATTTCGTCGCAGTAAATACATTATGCGACGTGATGGTCACTACCCAAGTTGTAGCTAAATTGACGAAGTTGACAGCCCTGGGGATCGAAGTATTTTAGGGCTGCGCTCCGATACTTTGCTGGTCAAATGCATAAAGTTTAACACTTGCGTCTCTACATGGATGGAGGAGGAATGACCTGTAAATTGATCTAGACTTGCCAAGTGTTTTATTAAGCCCGCAATTTGTATGTGTCGTTATAACTAGAATAAACTTATAATTTTGCCACTGTATTTATTAGTCAGAAGTGACCTCTAAAGTTCTATACTTTAAGGAAGGGATATACTTTAGATGTATTTCCGAATGAATGAATTTAAAATAAAATCACAACCCCGATCTGTATTTGCAAAACAGTATACGAAAAGATAAAATCTAAACTAATCACTTGGAATTATGTATGTACAAAAGAATCGTAATGATTATAACAATTCCATATATGTTAAACTATACGATAACAAAGATTTGAATGTTTGTACTCGTATATACAACAATACATGGAAATTGACTAAGTTATTATACTTATCATTTATGTCTGCGTTAATCCCTTACTCTTTATTAACATCCAATGGCACAAATCAATGGAAACCAATAATACTAATTGGAAACAGACACACGACTCAGTTCGGTTTGCAGTTGACTGGATTCGTATTAATTTATTAAAACACACGTAACATAATTACAGAGGCCACGTTTAATTAAATCAAACAGCAAGTATTTCAATAAGGTCGACGCCGATTGACAGCCCTAATTGTACGTGGGAATAATAGGGTTGTATATTCATTTGCAATGCACCTTTTCATGATTTTATGGATATGAATTAATATAAATAGTATTTGCACCGCACATTCAAATTTCTAAAAAAAATCGTAACATTACAGCAAAAATACATTATATTTATTGCATATCGTGAAACTCTACATATATTCTTTTTAGAATACATTTCGACACAGAACTAATAGGATCTTCTGATTTTGCGACAAGCGCCGAAACTCTTCTCACTATGTGACAACTCCTTCATTTCTGACATATATAAAAAATAGTCGTAGAATAAATGTTTTAAAGTTTGTCTAAACATGCATCTATGAGCGCGAAATTTTAAACTGGAAATACGTTGCAGAATATTACCAGTAGGGTTGCCAGTACAAAATTTTGAAATGCGGGTTCATCGATGTGTACGCTGTGGTTGAGCTATCTCTACGATTACTTGATTAATTTTGCTGCCAAATCGCCACTCATCAGATACACACAATGTTACAGAATTTCAAAATTAATTACGTAATACGCTTGCAAGTACATTATTTTGGGGAGAAATGCGTAGAATTAGAAACTGGCATGGTACTGATGTGACGAAGTGCCTTCGTTAGTGTTTGGGTATAATTATATCAATATTTAGTGGAAGGTTATATTTTACTTTTTAAAAAGATCTCTATATAGATTTATTGATATTTTGGGACGATGTTTGAGTTGATTTTATAAAAGCATGAATCTTTCTAACACGAAAACGCTCTATAAAACTGGAGACAGAAAACATTAATCTATCTGAAAACAGAAAATATGTATTAATTGATTGAAATTTAAGGTGCCATCTGACTACAGTTCACATTTAAAAATAGGGTGCCTAACGCTACCTACGCTCATTTTATTTCTTCAACAGATATAATATATAACAACAGTCGATTTAGAAACTTTATTATCATTTCTGTTGTTTTGGAACATAAGCGCGGTATATGAAGTATAGGCGTAAGGATTATTATTGAGTTAATAATTTTCCTGCGATATATTAAATTATAATTGGATTTGTTCCGAGGGTGTTATAATCTTTGTATGTATGTATGAGTACCTACAACGAGACTGAGGAATCGTGTTAACACATTAAATTGTTCAGAAAATCGTAATAATTTCTCATGTTAATAGATGGTGGAGTGTATGTGGTTGGCTCCGAGGGTAATACAGCAACACCTATTTCTATCGTAAAACAATTGCTATTAAAACAGTGAGTTACGCATTACATGGTGAACATGGTGTATGCTGATTGCATTGTGAATTTACGAAGTTATATGAACGAAGAAATGGAAGTCGCCTTTCTATCTATCTCGTAAGCTACTATAACGTACACTATGGTAATTTAAAAACGCCAGAGAACGTGTTAAAAATTTAACGCCAGCGGACAATCGTCGTATGTGTTTTCTTTATGAAACGTAACATCACGCCTGTAATCACTGAAGAGGTAGGCAAAGCAGTGCGGTACATACCCAGGGTCCACGTTTCGTTTTACGTCCCACCATTGAATAGATGAGTCTGTTACTATATACACCGGGCACAAATCTACACTTTAGGCGAATACTAGGAACTTCAGGTTTAGATATGTACGATAACAGTTAAATAATTACGGCAGTGATAGCCTAGTGGTTCAGAATTCAGCCCCTCACTCCGGGGGTGCTGGGTTCAAATCCATGGCGCGCACCTCTTTACAAAAGTG
>DWEC01000291.1:0-18554 GCA_018245735.1 Microceris miodesmiata
TCCCTGGAACATGTTAAATACTTATTTAATTAGACTGATCCGCTGTGAACAAACATATCTCATCTAGAGGAGATTTTAAGAAATACAAAAAAATCTTGAAAATATTTAAGATTTTCCAAGGATTAAAGGCAGCCAGCCACCCGAAACAGGTGTTGCGAGCAACAAATCGGCCATAAATAAATCTAATTTGACATTCAAACAGAAATGTTAAATTATTTGGCCGATGGATTTGATAAAAATATATATAAATTTTATAGACAGAGTTTTCCTCAAGCTGGAAACAAATTGCTGAATTGGAACAAAGATTCAATTATCTAACTTGATCTGTGTATACTCGTGTATACGGGTATATATATACTTGTACAACATTGGTAATGGATTTTTATGCATACGTAGTATATTATGTTATATGATAATGTAAATGAAAGACCGCTCTAGTTACATGAGTGGTTTTTAAGATATACTTTACTCGTATTCCTAAAGCTTGCAAGTAATTAGGTATTTGTGCTACCTATATTGAATATAAATTTTAAAGAGCATAACGTAATACCACGCCTGTAATCTCCGAAGAGGAAGGCAGAGAACTGTAGTACACTTCAAAATTTCACTAGTTACGTTTACGTCCCATGCTATAGGTGATGAGCCTATTGCCATAGAACGGGAACAAGTCGAGACTCCGAATTACTATTAGAAATTCTAAATTAGAAAAATCCACTAGTACCTGATTTGTTATTTGAACCCAGGATCGGCATTTGCACTTGCAACCATTCGACCAACGAATAAGTTTAAAGAGTATATATTGTAATAAACACAAATACATATATTTATTGTTTTTACTACTTAGCTATTCCGACAATGTTGTGAATTATGTGTATGGATTTTTATCTAAAAGACTAATGATTATCCATAATAATTATAAGAACAAAGTCGATAATATAAGTTAACTGTAGCATTTTAAAATAAATGCATTTTAAAATAATAAAAGGTTAACTTGAGAAAATATCGACTTTCATAATTAAACTAGCTTGAAAGCAAATATAATTCTATTCGCCAATTCTGCAATCCGAAGTACAGCAATGAGACTGTATAATGCAACAGAGAATGTACAATTGCAACGCAATCTAAGAATTCTTGGTTGCAAAAATGTATGTAATTTAGGCCACATATTACATAATTCGTTCGAGCTCATCAAATGTTACTGGGAATTGCACAACCTAACAATATACGGAATCGAAAAACTACTAAGATAGTTATGTTCATGTTAAATTTTTAAACGTGGACATTATATGCTGCGATCTAGAAAGTTCAACAACACGGAATCGATTCAATTAAAATCCCTTGATATAAACAAAATCAGTTACTTTTAGCAGTGACAATTTTGATAAATCATTAAGATAGAAGAAATCCTAAAGCGCAATGTATAAATAGATCTATTGATAAAGGATTACAGTATCCCACTGCATCTGTAAATTACAAAAAACGAATTCATTAAATGACCTAGATATTGGTCGATTTTCTGTTATAAATTCGCTTTCTTCACTCATCGGCGGGGAAACAGCTGTATAATGCTATTGTACTATTGTTTGAATATAGCAACGAAGCAGCTGTAAAAAAACGATAACCATCTTTTAACGAGCCGAGAAGTAACACGTAGAAACGGGAACGCTATAACAATGGGAGGGAACGACCCATATAAGCAAGAATTGGGTTAACTGAGTATTCCCCCACAAACAGTTACAATGCAAACATTGTGTTTTTACAGCGAGGGACGATTGAAGTCTACTTAATTTCAGGTATAGCAAGCGGCAGATGGATTGATCATGAACGACACATATGCGTAATCAAAATTAAATGAGCAACCTGTGGTCATTGTTGTAGTTATGTCATAATTACTAAAAGCCTAATAGGTGTATTTATAGCAAATGCAGGCAGAAACCAATGAAATCAAAATAACGCAAATGAAGTGCTTAACTGTTAAAATAAAATGATATAATGTAATTTAAGAAAGAAAATTTAGGACGAACGCTTAATGTATTGAGTTAAATAATAAAACATTTCGGAGGTACATGCCCGCTTATTATATACTATCCTACTTGTATTTTTCTTCCTCACAACTGCAATAAGGTGTATATCGAATTACTTTTAGATTCATGACCGTAACTATAAAAGTTCATATTCCACGGTATGCACAAAAGTTTTTTCTAAACGTAACAGCCCATTCGCTGGTAAGTTATGAGCGCTAAACAACATTGAGGAGGTTACAAGGGCAGGGGTCCTTTATGGAGGTTAAGATCTGAAAGGATCGCGCTAGCTCAGGAAATCCGCAGCTTGATGGAGGCCTCGAGAGATAACTCGTAAACTTGC
The DNA here is from genome assembly GCA_018245735.1 of Microceris miodesmiata. NCBI lineage: Eukaryota > Metazoa > Arthropoda > Insecta > Lepidoptera > Hesperiidae > Microceris > Microceris miodesmiata. The sequence continues at coordinate 2,365 of DWEC01000291.1, forward strand.
CTGATTTAGTGGCAGGGTACATACAACGTATCGGAATTTCCAGGGCGGCTGAAAAGTAATGGGAAGCCGAAGACCAAGATATGGTCCTTTGTGATATTGATCACTTATTATTGCCTTAAATTTTTCTTAAACATTGTTGAGGTATATTGCTATAGCGTGTATTACATTAAGCTGAAATCAAAGTCGATTTCCTATAAAATATAACTTCACGGAATGTCGTTATGTACTTTTTATGAATATAAAACAAGAAATTATTCGTAATGTGAAATTGATGGATTAAATTTTATAGAACGCTATGCGTTACAAATATTTTTTAACATTTTACGTGGTAAGAGTACTGATTTACGAAGAATGTTAGTACAAAAAAAAAATTTTGATACCTGAGTCCATACATTCTTGAAACACCGAACAACAATTTATAGGCAATATATTTAATTTAACTTTTTGGAATAATAATTGAGCAATAACTCAGTTGAAACTTTAGAATTTCAAGTTTAAGCCAAGTTAAACTCTGAATTTCCCTATGGAGTATCATTTTCTCATAAATCAACCCTTCGTGGCGGGTCGCCAAACCCTATCACTAGGACTACAAGCAACCAATCCCGAGTGATTAATTGATTAACCGAAGGTTCGTTTGCAAGTAATTTACTTGATTTATTACTTTAAATTCATAGCACAATTTTCACGTTGCCAAAAGTCAGCTAATTCACACATGCAGTTTTATCCCGAAAGGCGTTTAAATAAGAGCGGAAATTCCTTGCATATTGAGTGGTGAAGGACCTTTTAAAGCTTATTAATTAACTGGGCCAAAGGGTGTCAGTGACGACGCAGAAGTAAATGGAGCGTATGAGAAATTTTCGTGATACAAAGGTACTTTGTAATTTAATGGACAACTTCTTCTTGTGTTAGCTTAACCTTTATAAAGATATTTAAACAGTGTCGTCTTACATATCGGTCTTTATTGAAAAGGAGAGATGTAAAAAAGAAGGACATTTCCAAATTCTTCCAATCAAATAAAGGTGGAACAATCAAATATATGGTCCACAGTTCCTAAAAATCATTTATCGTTTACAATAGTGACGTCAATCTCGAAGCTCTGCATTCGACAAATTGATTTGCCGGCAACGGAACACGAAACGTCGGTTGGTATCGATGGCTAATGTCAACATCAACGTTTACAAAGGTTTCATGAATTGAACGAGTCAATTTCTAAACCTTTAATTGGCCCTTCTCTAAGGACAAGGAAGGTTCGCATGAAAAGGTAGAGCTTTTTGATGTTCTTCCCCTGCCGAATGACTTAAGAAAATAGTCAAGGGAAAAGGCACGAAAGAAGAATTTAATTGATTCGCAACAAGAATTCCTTTTCGAATCGACATTAAGTTTTTGTTTTGTAGTTGTTATATCGAAATAGTTGAATTATTGAATCACAACTAATGTTTTTTACTTTGTGGTTTGAGGTTAAAATTTCTTTCCAATACTATAAAAAATTTCCATTAAATAAATGTATTCCTAGATTATGTGATCAGTTTTTAATTTTGGTATTTAAATTTGCTAATTTAATTAATGGAAAACAGGATAAATGTTAAGCTTAAGATATAGTAAAAGCGCTGAAAATTAAAATGCTGTGAATAACGATTTCATAAGCAAACATATCAAAGAAACAAGTAGCTAAATGCCACCTAAATACAACGAAGTAATAAGGCCTAACAATAGGATCAATGAAATTCTAAGGCTAGTCTGACTTACAAATGACGTAACGTCGAACATTGGAATTGGAAAAAAAAAATATGGACCTTTGGAAGAGCTCTTGATATCTCGTTAATCCCTATTGTGCTGAAGAAATACTTAGCAGATCGGTTTCATCTAAGTGGCCCATTGTATGGCCGGGCCTGTAAGTGGCAACGGTCGTCCATTTTAAACTTGAGAGTGCGGCGAGGGGACACGTTTAAAGCGTCCGTAATCAAATTTCACTCGAGTCTTTAAGGGTTAAAGCCGGCAACTTTGAGCCTCCCTAATAAATTATATTGCCGACAAAACTGCTCCCGAGTGCGACACAGTTCGTTGGCTCATCTAATTGGTCCAAATTCGAGTAGACCCGGCTTATAATTGGACTCGGTTCGAGGTCGTATGCGCTCCGAAATTAGTACAAATTCGAACATCGGCCGGATTAGGCGAGTCGCGGAACCGCAGTACTAATGTGCCCCTAGTCAAACATACGTAATAAGTTTGGACTCGTAAAGCTAATGAAGATCCGTGAAGACGCAAAACAAATTTCGAAGCAAGTTTTGGGGTTTTGACTCAAACTTTTCGGAGGCACAGCGTCGTTTGAATACAGTAAATTCTTGCTTAATTAACGCCTACCGCCTTTAGTCTCGTCGGTACAGTGCTGGCAAGTTTAACGTACATGCCTTTCCATATCATTTATTATCCAGCTTGGGTAGACGTCTTCTTGATTGGCAATTACAGCGGTGAACGCTTTTCATTCAGATTTACCAAGACGTGGTGTTAACATGATTAATACCTCCGGAAGCTTTCAGTTTTTTCCTTGTGCAAATTGATGTATTTCTTGTTCATTACTCAAGTCTTTCGCAAGTTGCAATTTTTGTAATATTATCATAGTATCGCTTTAAATACATTTTAAATAAAGTTTGCACTAATTGTCAAAATTTAATAATACTGGAAGGTTCTACTCTAAATATCATAAACATTGGTATATAATCAAAGCTAATTTAATAGGGACTAATCAAATAGTACTGAATTTTAGTACCATTAAATCAATGTCTAAGCTCTAAATCCTGGATATGTTAAATCGTCCGTTTTACTGCCAGGAACAATATTGATTCAGTATTCAATAGTAAACGAGGTGATTCGCCGGCAGATTTAATTGATATACACACGAGGAGACGGTACCATAATCCGCAAACCCGTTTACGTATTACATCAACGTAGGCTCCTTTGTAAATTTTAATTACAGTAACACATGTAGATTGTAGATACGTTAGATCCGTGGGGAGCGCGTGTCGCTACCGTGCCGAAGTTATTGCTACAATCACCCTCCGCTGAGGGAAAAGAAATTTTTCGACAAAGCGTCTTCAAGATTCCCAATTAAACCTGCGACAGACCCGTCGAAGTTCGCCGCGAGCGACAAGTTCCAAATCTTTGGAAAGAATTCTTCTCTAATTAGTATAAGTTTATGCATTTGGAGGTAGAAGGTACCGGCGTGTAGCGCCAACTTTTAATTACAGCAACATTTCGCCGTCAATCACGAATGTTTCGGCCTCTTTTTATCCGCGGCTCTCGATAAATCTTGGGCGCCATTATTCTGAGATTAACGGCGGCCGGCTGCCGTGTACGGAATAATGTTTTTGCTTAGCTTTCTCGGCGTGCCAATGAATTTATCGCGAGTTTTGCGCTCGACTTCGCTGGACCAGTCGAGGTTGCGTTCAAGTGGAAGAGATCCGAAATCGCCGCCCATAGACAAAACGAACACACGAAGCTTTTAAACGACTGTAAGAAATTTGATGTGAATCTCAAATTTCCCATGCAATGCTTAAACGTTAAATATTTTTAGTTAACCTTATTAAATAGGAATTTGAATTTGTTTTGGCATTCTTGAGCAACTATATTATTTACCAAACATTATTCAATATATTTATTTATGTACGATAAGTATATCCATTTTCTCATTAAGTAACCAAAATAGTTTGAAACTTGGCGAATAAGATTAGGCGTGGAAGTGGGTCGTGATTTTCCCAAAAATATTTTCCCCAGATATTTATTATTAACCAAATTTTTATGCAAATAATAAGGGTCTCAGTTAAGGCTGATACAGCGGTGATAGAACAATTAGCACAGAAATGGTACAAAATTCAAGGCAACCCTCAACTTTAGGGGACTAAGAGGGGGTCAATATCATGCAAATCGGGGTGTCTGTTGATAGCCACACTCGCTTCTCTTTAGGAGCAATTTTTAGAAATGTGATACAAGAGTATTTAAAGTTGTCCTTCTCCAAAGATAGCACCACTCGTAATTTTGGATTTTAGGGAGACTTTCACAGATTTCCTCACGATGTTTTCCTTCACCCTTATAGTAAGTGATATGTAATCTTAAAATGCACATTTTGTACAAAGATGCGCGTCAGGCTTTGTATCCAGCCCCCGGAATAAGAGTTAAGAGCCCCCTGAATTTTAAAACCAGTAGGTTATCAATATTACTACCATTCCAACTCAATAAAATAGTTTTACTTAAGATATGAGTTAGTTTTCATTCAAAGTCTTATGAAGGAATACTATGAATTTTATATGCTTTCCTGATCTGAAAAATATTTCATAGGGGCTGTTGATTGACGTCATAATAGCATTTTCACGTCAGCGTCAATAACAACCGTTAACTCGGACATTCTGCTTTAATGAGAAACGAACAAAAGAAGGATTTTGATATATAAGTCAATCGTCAGTTATAATATGATACGGACTAATAAATACCAAGGTAGTTAGTTTTGTTGGATATGGATTTCTGCAAATAGCAGAAACTCGAACGTATAGGACGATGCGGGTAGGACTATTAATGTCAGTTATTTCAATTAGCCATGCATGTTGTCACGCAAATGGTAATACTGAATACAATAGGAATTCTGTCATTGTGCTGTGCAGTTGGTAATTGTTTGATTGCAATTAGTAATCTCTTCTCTTTAAAGTTGATCACCGACAAAGTAGTGTGCAACATTTGAGATGGTCGTATCTAGAGTAAGTTATCAGAGAGACATGGTTGCTACAAGGTGACGCTTGGCGCAAGGCAATTTGCTAGTGATAATAATCATCATTCCGTTTTATAGTTCCACCGATAAATACTGGTCATTTCTTAGAATGAGCTTGCTTCAAAAGTTTAGAGTTAAATTGGATTATAAAGAGCTGACATTAAATGTTTCGTGAGTGTTTATACACATGATTATGAATGTACTGGCTTGACTCACGTACGTTTTTCGGGGTGGCCCGACTAGTTTCGGAGACTGTCTCCGCCGCGAACTCGCTGCAAGCGTCGGGAGCTCATGAGGAAGGACCTCATACAGGTCCGAATACAAGTATACGTTACGTTAAACGTGCCGCCTAGTTTAACAGTTTCCTATAACTTTTGTTTTACACTATTGCTCTGTAGTTTCGTTTCATCGTTCTTCCAACGTCGAATCCAGGTTGTGATATCTACCAATTAATCGCTAACGTCAATACCGTTGCGCTAATAATATTAACTCCGCTAAACGATGCCCGCAATTCTCGCTTAATGCAACGTGAATCATAGAATTTAGCCGCTGAGCGGCGCTAATTTTGCGTATCATGATCTGGGTTGAGAAGCAGCGAGTCATTGTATCTAAGTGTTAAGATTCGGCTTCATCATTCATGGATGGTGTTATTTCTTTGTCCATTGCGAGTACGACTTCTTTGAAGATGGTATTAATTATTTTTATTTTTGTATCATCAAACTATGTAGAAACTTTTTGGGTATCGGAATCAATGTACCAATATATTGATTTAATTAATTAATTTTTATGCCTATGTATTATATAAATATATACAATTGTCGTATATCGATGGATATGTACATAATTATGCACCTATTTTATATTTCAACTAAGTGACTAAAACTCCAAACTAAAATGACAGAATTGGTCCAATAAAATCAAGTCCCTGACCACTGATCACGTGTTTTTTTTTTAAAGTATTCAGTCTGCAAAGTTTGTAATATCTGATATTGCAGTTGGGAACAAATAGCTGAGTTTACATTGCTCGGACGGTCTATCCTCAGCGGGGGCAAGCGCCGACCGGCGGGTCGCTCCTGATCACTTTGGACCTTTTTCTTTCCATCTCAGGTGTCCCACAATAGCCGCTTGTTGGAGAAGTAACTACTTGTTATTGACATAATTATTCATTCTTTTTATGTTTCGAAATTAAAAAAGTAACAGCCTATACATACATATATATCTACACGCCGTTCCTTACGGGGTACGCAAAGAGTACGGAGTGCTTAATATCTCTATTATATTTATCTCTTTGTTATCTCTTATCTCTATATTATTTCTATATTATCTCTATATTATCTCTTTGTTATAACGAAAAAAATTGCAGTACCCTCAACTAAGTATATTTTGCGACAACCCTATACTTCAGGGCGAAGATGTTCCAATCGTATCATCAAAACTAAAAAGCCGAAACTTCAACGAATGCCCCAAACGAAGCATTCTTTCTTTTTTTTTCTCTACAAAAAGACTCACTGTCTAAGAAGTTGATTAAGCTATTGCAATCGCGAAACGTTCCAAGTTTATATTTAATAGCAGACGGATTGCCCCCACTTGTGACGAGCGCTCTCGTAGAGTTAGTGTTGATCACTTCGCGAGACCCCGCGTTTTGTTTTCGAAATCGCATCCCCTTTTGAGTGTATCGGATGTCTGATGTGACTGGACAATGGATAAATATAACTTGCTGTATCTTCTGTTGTTTCATTCATTAAACTGCAACAATTGCGTAAGTACGAGTATATTTCGAATTCTTCTTCTTAATCGTGTCTTCATGACTGAGATTCGTGACCACCAAAGTTCGTTCTGCTTGGGCTCTCCAGGCCCTTCTACATTGAGCTGTGGGAACGGCCTTTTGAGTCTCACAGCCGATGCTTCTCAAGGTGGGATTCAACCATCGCGTCGGTGATCTGCCCCTGGGTCTTTCACCCTGCACGTGTCTCACCGGTATCTATCTAGGCTATGCTCCCAGCGTGCTCTGGTCGTGGTCCAAAGAAGACGAGCCATCTCCGAAGGCAGATTGCTGAGAGGGGAGTCCTTACTTTCCGTTCGTCTAGGATAGACGCATTAGTGAGCCGCTCAGTCCACTGTACGCCCAGCAATTTCTGCCAGCACCACATTTCAAACGCGTTTACTTTAGATCTCAATCGGGCTTTAAAGCTGCACGTTAAAGAAGCATACAGAAAGATAGATGGAGAAGATAAAAGGACGCATAAGATGAATGTATGCATATTATTTAGAATAGAGGTACAGTATTGGCTGTGTCAGCTTATTGGTTGTGACATCAACGTCCTATTGCATTCCTGCTGGGTTGGAAATGCCAAGTATCACGTATGCATTCCTAAGTTGTGTATAAAGGTCAACGAAACCTGGGAAATAATATGGATAATGAGCCTGTGGTATGGTAACCAGGAAGCTAATAGACTGTATATGGAAAATTTTAAAGATATACATATGCAAATAATTTGCCATTCAGTTACAATGCGAATACTCGTGTTTTTTTATAATTTTTATTTAGCGAAAATCGAACCCACTGCACCTGGCTCAGAGATTAGCATCACTAACCAATCAACCAGCGGGCTAGTAATATATCTTCATTATAGATCTGCAATCTGTTAAGGCCAGACTATGGCCTTAACCCTCTCAATATGAGAGGAGACCCATATTCCAACAGTGGAATTATAACGGGTCGATTATAATAGATCTGCATAGTGTTAGCTTTAACTCCATTGTGTAAGATATACACGTGATGGACATAGTTGTAGGCACTTAATGATTTAATATTTTTATATAATTCACGGTCTTGACTCTGACCTCGACCATTGTTCTAATTGAGCAATATACAAAGCATATTTGCTAAGTTATGTTAACATATATTATGTACAGAGCGAATTAATTAGTGTTTTAACCTTGTATCAAATTTACTACTGACCTCGAGAAGGATGAATACTATTTCTAACTAGACGTAAAAGTCTACGCTACTGGGTGTACTAAAACGTACTGAAACATGAACTAAGAAGAAACAATTACGAAACAGTCTCGATGTACGAGTATGTAGGTTTATTAATTAGGAAATTATTGAAGCGGAATATTTTAATATTTTTCAATGTTATGATTAAGCTGGTCATTTTGATACGTAGTGAACATAAACGAAAAGGGATTAAAAATTTAATAAATTGGTGACGTGTCTCATATAATGATATTTTAATGGAGAATGTATCGTTGCACTACATACTACAACTAATAAGACCGGTCTCAACTTTTTCTTACATCTGTCCGCGGCGCCTCAACATGCTTTTGTTACACGTGTAATATCACGGGTCCGTGAGCAGGGCGATGATTGTACAGAGGGAGACAGCTACAAAAAAAAGAAGTAGGAAAGAGAGGCAGGGTCTGGCAGCGATTGGGCGCAAGAAATATTACTTATTTCTTTTAGTCGACAACGCGGTAATCACATTTGCTTTTGTTCGTTTCGGCCCTTTCATTCGCTTAATCGCGTTATTTCGGGACTTGGAGCCTACTGTGTTCAAAGCATAAGCGGTAGCGTGTTATGTTTGTAATCGTCAAGTTGATTCCCACGACACTTATAAAAAATAAAACTTGTTTAGTCAAATTGAATTGCAATTTGAAATATCAGTTTTAATCTGTATTTATTCTTCACAACGTGATACGTGTCGTTCGTTCGTCTGAAGTTCGTTTACCTATTGATTCCTTAATAGTATACGCCAAAAATAAATATAATTAAAACCTAAACATGAGTGAAATAACGAGCAATTTATCATATCTTTGTATCGACCGTTTTGGTGAGTGTTAGATAAATTCGGGCTTAAGATGAATCCACGTCGTATATCATAATAAAGAGATTCTCTTGAGAAAATATTTCTACACTAATACCTACATAATTATGTATACGTGGATTATAGTTACAGTAAAACCGCTTCCTTTTACCATAGTCAGGTAAAACAAAAACTTTCATTCGCCTCAGTATTACTCGTAACTTCGCCCGTAACATTCGCTGAAGTATTTTATGCAGATGAAGCAAATTTATGATTCTATCAATTGGAATAAAATTTTCTCATTAAACAACCGAGCGACGCCCGGTAAAAAGTTTATGGCGTAGCTACATTTCAGAACGGTGCTAGAGTTGTAGAACTGTTTTATTTTAATTGCACAGATGGAGAACTTAGTCAACTATCTCCATTCATTTTCGTTCAGTCTTTGCAGTCAGTTCGGAAATGAGAACTATAGAATTTGATTTTTTTTACTTTTAATTAATTACTTCTCATTTAGTTATATTGTAAGTTTACTCTCGTGAAAGTAGTTATTAATAAATTGTCCCAAAACTGTTAAAATAACTGTCAATCTTATAAAGTATAAGTTTTCCCGGCCTTTATTATTATAAGAACTGTTTCTCTCTCCTACCAGAGTAAACTATTGTGAATTTATTTATATATCACTCAATAATACACTTTACTCGCACACGAATCTTTTCCAATAATACGGATATTTGATGACTATTCTCGAATATACATAGAAACAGCTAAGTACTGCGATCAAACGCTGCACCTTGTACCATATACCACACAGAATAAGCGGATGAAAAGGAAGGAAACAAGTCGGCGAAAGGCGGGCCGCTGGATAGTTGGGTAAATACGTGAAAACCGCCGCGGGCCTGTTTGCTTTACGCCTAAATTGATACCCATTCTACGCTCCATGGGTATGTGATTACTCTATTGTTGGTGAGCGTTTGTATCGCATGTGAGAGCGAGGAAGGTATCCATTTTTCAAAGCGATGCACAGTTCTATATTCGAACATAGAGGCTATCTTCGTTGAGCTGATCTAATTTTCTATGTTCTATAACAGGTCAATTTTGCTTAAAACAAATTTGTGCAAAACATCTGATTACATCGAAGAGTATGGTTAAAATGCCTGTATAATATGATTTTGAACTCATAAATCGTGTCTATAAGTAACTCATATCCCCTGGGTACCCCTTTGGAGATTGCGGGCGTGATGTTAAGTTTCTAAACAGAGCATAGGTTAGTCATAAACGATCTATCGTATTTTACATCAGCACGTAGCATATGCAAGTTCTGTTCAGTTGTGGAATATGACGGTGGTATGAAATTTTACGGATATGAATAAACAAGTTATACATGTATCGTGACCGCATTTCGTTCTGAGCGAAGACACGTCTCTGACAATTGAACGATAAAAAGTTTGATGATGATATGTATCTAAAACGTATAATATGACTAAAGTAATTTAAAACCAAATGGCAACAAATCAAGTCGCGAACTAACAATCTTTTATAAATTCTTAACGCTATAAAAACACTACTATCACAACATGATATGACAACATACAGTTGCTTGCTATAAAATAGTTCTAAGAAATGAGCACATCTTAGTAGGCAGGTTTGTAATAAAAACACTGCGACCAATTCGCTACTTGAAGTATAGGTATGTATACATCAGTTAAGCTGACGTCATGCGACATGCACGCTGCACCTGGATCTGTTTACATTTTTTATTCAACTGCAGTGGTGAAAGAATGGACTGTGAATTTGGACTTCAAATTTATGTATGTCTGTATGTTGAGGCTTCATTTCGGGTTCATCTAATGTTTTGTAAAAAGTAACTTGTTGATAATAAAATGTCTATAAAAATGTCAGTTTTGTTAGAGATCCAATTCTATGGTCAATGCCGTCGGGAATAGGTGAATCCGTAAACAAAGGACCATGAGATGTGCAGGATGATTGGGGTAGGTCCTTCTTTAGTACTGAATTTCATTGGAGATGATATTAACGATTATACCATAGACAATGACGAGATGTTCTAGGTTCGAAGCTAACAACATCTTTTGGACCTTCTAAGAGGGATGCATAAAATATTTATTTAACTTGCTCTGGACGTCTCCGGACAGAAGCGTGGGTGGAACCAATTCGTGCTTCGAAATCTCCAAACCGCATGCCCAGGGTATCACGTGCAAGAACCCCTCAGGCGAGGCTTATGTCTAGCAGTGGTCTTAGACAGGCTGATGATGAAACATTTTATTGGATTTGAGCCATGACCCACTTATCAATATCAGCATCAAACCATTTGCTAGTCAATAAGAGATATCGGGTCTGGCCTGAAGCGATCACGAAGGAGCGGACATAGCTGATATGGAAACTATTTATGAAATCATATTACTCTTATTCAACTCACGACATCCGCCCGTTCAAACAATAAACAATCTTATGCTTCAAAAGATAAGGGTTATATACCACGCCTTCCTGAATTATCTTACGTTCTTGTGATTTTATTGCAGTGCAACTCACTATGACCCTAATACAAACAAAATACAACCTTATTAACTGAAGCATAAGCATTATGTGACTTGACATATTCAATATGAAATAACAGGCAAATATGTTTCTCAAGAATGGATTGTTTGTCCCGTAAAGATCACTTGTTCGGGAGACGATTTGTTATTCAGATAATGATTTTCACATTTGAATAGTTTCACGTTAAACTTGAAGTGTTTCGGGTAAATGATTTCACGTCAAAAATAATCTGTAAATATATTTGAGTTGGGAATCGATTACGCACACATAGACAAGTTAGATCTAAACGTAATGAGATACAGTAGCCTTGTATATTATCAATGAACACTGCAGTACTGGCTGGTGATAAACTTGTAATAAAGTATGCTGATTAAAAATATTCTACTAATTATAAATTATTGGTACACGCTGGAGCCCTTACATTGTAATAAAATTATTTTTAGTATATCCGGTTTGTTATCGTAAATTAACCGTCTGAGAAATAATAATATAAAGGCGATGATAGGTAGCGAAACGTTCCAATTGTTACTTGAGGCGACCTCCCGCCCACTGGACGTGACGTCATCTGATTAGTGTCGCGCTTCGATAATCGAAATATGAATCAGATATCGATACGAATCGATGACTGGTTCGCGACTACCCGTTCGCGTGTTTAATGAACACAATTCATTGTGAATTATGTGACTTTGTCTCGTTTCCACTTTGTTTATAGCCCTTCGTGTTTGATTCGACTTTATTATAGACATATTTTATCTGTACGGTGTTGATTATTATTATTGTAATACTGTTATTTATGATCTGTGGCCGTATTCCATTTTTGAATTGGTGATTACACTTTCCACTTAGGCGGCGGATAATTTAGTGCGCGTAATAAAAAAATAATAAAAATCGATTTGATTTTAAAGTATCGAATATTCGATTTATTATCGATTATGATTTGTTGGTGTATTAATGTATAATGCATTGTTAGGTTTTTGTTTAATTTTTTATTACTTACGTATCGTGACTGCTCAGAATTTTTTATTGGCAGGATGATGACATAATAGTTAAGTAGCAAGAACTTTAGCAATGGTCGTCTTATAGACAAAAACTAGCCATAAGAACTTGAAAGACAAAAAGTTACAGACATTTCGATACCTACGAGTAACAATAATCAAGAAATATTCACCTTATAAGTTTAACATAATCACAGAATAATTTGAACTTATATTATTTCACAATAGTTCCTTAACATTGGTTTTTATGATTGTATATACCTTCGTACAGAATGAACCGCAGTCTCTCCCATGAATGACACATGCGCATACAAACAGTAGATACTAAAATATACACCGCCAAATGTACATAACATTACTAACACGTGTTTTATTTCAAAACAGAGCATGTCAAAAGTAAAAACTCTACAAAGAATATTCTGCCAACCTGCATTTGGCCACCATATCAGAATATAACCTTAACCTTTCTAACACTAGCAGGATACCCGTGTTCGACAGTCTTAGTATGTTAAAAAGTACTTAACTTGTTTGAACAAGATGCTATGCAAGTAAAATTATTAAACGCATGAATTATTACAAATATGTGGAGACAGTACAGTGGCTTTTAGCTCGAAAGCCATTTATTCACCTCCAATGTTTATATCGTTGTTTGTTCATAAATTATATTTACCGTACGTGTAGATGCCATCTAAGTGAGCGAAGATCGCTGCGGTATAAATCATACGCCTTTGTAATATGTCGACCTTAATGTTATCTGTGAGATGCCATTCATGTTATTTATATTCTGTATTACGCATTACGAGGTTTTAGAATATATCTGTCAGCTATGAGTTTCCTTTTTAGTCTTTTTGATGATTTGATGCAAATGTAAAACGTAAAATTTGAAAATATTATTTTTGTATCACTACGCTACATTAATTTTGGATAAGCAGAGACTCCAAATACAAAGCTTACAAAGCTGACATAATTCTTCAGTATTCATCCATTAAAAAATTAAATTTAAAATCAAGGGCACACAAATAGGAAGAAGAAAGCGTAGCCAACGACAATCACAATTAAAAAATACAGTAGTAATTTCACTTAACAGTAGACGATCGTATCAAAATAGATCTAATAGCATTGACTGATAGGTGACGATGGTAGTGAGGAAGTTGGGAAAATGATAACGAGCGAGGAATTGAATGGACTACTAAAAAATGAAACAGTCTAGTTCAGCTGCAAAAACCCAGGAATATCTTATTGACGGATCGCAATTACAGCTCGACGGCATTAGACGGGATATCATCGCAGACACGACAATTTTTTGTCACCCGATTCGTTTCGCTGTTACGTCGCAACGTAGTCAACCCAAATTAATCCGTAACTCGAGGTGTTAAGGAGGAAAATAGCTTGAACGTGTCACGTCCATATCAGGATACATGTGACAAATCGAATGGGAATTAGCGCACTGCAGATAAAGTTTGACGTATCAGTTGACTAGTGTTCGACCGCGACTTTGTTTTTAACTGTTAGTGATATTTGTACTTTAATTACATCCGTCTTCTACAATGGTCATTAAGTTCAGGGCCATTCCAGGTTCAAATCATTTCCAGACAGACATTTGCGTGACGACTTTGGAAATTTAATCCTGGTTATTTACTTATCATTGTATAATTGAGATGTGTTTAAGTTATATCTAAGTTATGTTTTAATGTAGAGATTTATATTGTTGTTATTATATTAAAATAAAATATGAATCTGAGTGCAATACTTTATTATGTATAATTATTTATCTTAAATATTTTCCTTGTACTGATGCAATCGAGAAAGTTTATAATCCAAGCCTTTGTACCAGATAACGTTATATTAAACTGTTCATATCGTTATCCGAAACATATCAATTCACAGCACACGTTATATTCATATCACAGTGGAAACCGAAAGCAATTTACGAGTAACACTGCACAAACACAGATATGAGAACACAAACACACATAACGTTAACCCCAGAACATTGGACCAAAACGTTACATAGCGTTAGAAACATACAAGAAATAGCTTCACAGAATGCAATAACAATATTACAGAGATAGAGCGCGTAAAAATTTAAATTAGATGCAAAAACAAAAACGCGTCGCAACGCTAATAGCGTTACGAGATTTAAAATGTTTTTCCGCCGGAAAATGGAGTTAGCCGCAGCAGCGGTATTGTTTTAAAAACCTGGAACAACTATAATGCCCTTTGTTTTTATGTAAATTTCGTGAAAATGGCTGTCCCGCTAATAAATACAAGTGGGGCGTCTTATCCGGCAGATGCAGATTAACTGATAAAAGCGTAAATAGTTGTAGGGCGAGCGCTGCAGCGCTGGAATTATGTAACGGCGTGTTTCCGAGCTAAACTGTTTACGGCTGCAACGGATTTTTTCTCTTTAAACGGTCATTGATCCTTTAGGCTGAACACGTGCTAATTAATGCATCCAAAACTGAAAATTTTATGATTACATAACCTTACAATTTCAAACTATTCCTGAAGCAATAACTGCCATCAATATTGTATGTTTAATCATACTCAATTCTTTACCCATAATTTTTAACAGTTATTAGTTACAAGTAGGGAGAAATAAACGGCTTAATTTTTGCCCCATGAGGTGAACTCTGAACTAACAAGAGTCCTCTAGTTCATAATAGAAGATTATTTGTTTAATTTGCATAGAAACAATATCATAAAAATACACAGCATATGGAAAACAATCTTATAATGGGATCTATACAAACTGCACTTACCCGCCACGGCCGGAAGCTGCAGCAATGTTCTTCTATAATGGCTTACATTATAAAGGTCAACGGACATTGGAGTAGTGCCAAGAGTGATAGGCAGGAGATGCGAGTACAATGACGTCGCTGGAGCAGGTGGGCACTTGGCTCCTTGCTACACCCACATTTGCTGTTATATCGGAATCGATAAAGACTCTTATAAATGTTCGAAAAGTAGGTATTAACAGGTCTTTGCTTGCCAAATACCTGGTTGAATAAATTGTATTCCTTATTCTGTATTTTAAGTAGGTAATGTACAAAATTTTATTCGCTTTGCATCGCTTATGATTTCAGGTAAAGAGAATTCTTACGTGATGCATAATCGATGATTATTCGAAAGCTGAGTGGTGAGCTGAGTTCCAATTTGAAGGGTGTTTTATATAATAACAGCGACATTTGTGTTCATCCAAAAAACTCCTCAGGTCTGACCGTATCTAGGTTCCACTTGAGAGACCCACGTTACAAAACGAATATACTTATATGTATATACTGTATGTAGATAAATTTTTACGTATGTACATAGGTTTAAACTTAGGTACAGTAAAATTGTTGATCGTATGTTTATTCAGTGAGTGATTCGAACTATTAGTACTTCAGTAGTCAGTGTCGCTACCTACTGATTAACTCCAGTCATGATGATTTTGTTGAGATTGTTTATGATAGGATAAAACAATATCATATGTGAGGAACAATTTTAGGTTAGCACTTTGATCACAGCGTTATCATTTTTTTTTTAACCAAGATACATAAATATTGAACCGAAGTTTTAATATAACAATCATCGTCATCGTCATTATCAGTCTCTGCATGTCCAGTGCTGGACAGGCCTTCCCTAATCCCCAGCCACTTTTTCCAGTCCTGAACCTTCGGAATCTAGCAGTTTTCTTAGCAGCACAGGTCACCCTTCTACCAGATGGTCTGACGACCTGAATAATACAATAGCGATCGATAATCCAAAGAATTGGCCACACGGAAGGTGAAAGGAGCGGCCTAGTTTCAAGTATCCTATTACTGCCGGGTGACTTTTACAGTAGGTCACTTAAAATGTCAACGGCGCCATTATTAGTAGGTTTAAGGTTTAGAAGAGTTCACGAAAATTTTGCCGAAATTTGAGCTAATTACAATTTTAGATATTCCGACACTTCCTGTGTATATGCATATTTTTATAGAACAATAATTTTGTTTGTGGTGTGTTCAATGAAACCAGTACACTCGTATGCTACTGGTTAAATTAAGACATAAAGAGCAAAGTATCAATATTTGAACTAATATAAAGAGGATCAGAGCT
>DWEC01000292.1:0-18551 GCA_018245735.1 Microceris miodesmiata
CAATAGGCTCACCACCTATTCCATAGTGGGACGTAAACTTAACCGGTGAAACGTGGGAGTGTTCTGCATTCCTCTGCCTACCTTTTTGGGGATTACAGGCGTGAAGTTGCATATTTTTTTTTATAATAACATGTAATATAATAATAAATCAACCCATTTGTCATTCTACTGTTGAATAATGGGTCTCCTCTTATATTGAGAGGGTTAAGGCCATAGTCTGCCACGATGGCCAAGTGCGGGTTGACAAACTGCACACATCTTAGAATATTTTTTCTTTCCTCACAATTTTTCTCTTCATACTCAGCAAGTGACATTTAACTAAAAAACGCACATTTATATAGAAGTGCGTGCCATAGATTTGAACCTAGCACCCCGGAGTGAGAAGTTAAATTCTTAATCACTAAGTTATCTCTCCTTTTTTTGCTAGATATTACCAATAAAATCGAGACTAGTGACCAAACTGTATCTGAATATTTCCTCTATATTATAATATTAAAAAACGTACTTGATTCTGAGGAAACATCGATGTTTGTAACCAATGCATCGGAAAATATTGATGCATAGCTTCGATGTATTGTATCGAAAAAAAAACATCAATCTTTTTTCTAAGTGGACACCCCTAATAGACAGTACTGAAAGCGCTGACGTTTTCACGTGTAAAATATTTTACAGTAAAAGCTCCTCTAATCGCGGTTTCCTTATTCGCGTTTTCAATATTCGCGGGCGAAAAAATTGCAAACCAGTTTCTGTATTCGCGACTAAAAACCCTTTATTTCCGGTTGCAATTGCTAAACACAAAAATATTCCTTGTCATTTATTAACGCCTCGGCAACTTTTGAGTACTGCGGGTACGTGCCGAGGCGGTTTTTATAAAGGATGTAAACGAATGGACAAATATCAAACTAAAACAAACCTTACTTCTACTATTCTAAATCTCAAATGTCGCCGCCACAATTTCACGAAGTCCTTTGATAAAAACCGCCATCGCCACGATCGATATTTACTTGTTTAAACTCGTCATTCTTTTGAATAATTTTGATTGAAGAGCTCGTGTCTTTTCTTCATTGATCCGGATTTATAATGTCGACTAAAAGGAAAGAAAAAAATGTTCCAACACGGAAAAAAGTAGTGTTGCCGCTTAAAGTAAAATTAGAAATGCTTGACCGTATGCGCCTTGGTGAGTCTTTTGCATCCATATCACGCTCTTTCAATGTTAATGAATCAACTGTGCGATTCATCAAGAAGTCCGAAGACAGAATAAGGAATTCTGTAGCTTCCGCCTCACTATCGGCAAAAATTGTTCGTAATCCAGCAATTGAAAAAATGGAAGCTGCCTTATCACTATGGATTGAAGATCGTAACCAGAAAAGAGTGCCACTAAATGGTCCTTTGATCCGCGACAAGGCAAAGCGTCTTTATACACATTTTAAAGAATCTGGTGATGAACGCACAGATGGAGGATTTCAAGCATCAGAGGGATGGTTTAATAAATTCAAGTTGCGACAGTCATTGCTTAACATTAAAATAGTCGGAAAAGCCGCATCCACAGACGTCACCACAGTAGAAAAATATCCAGAAGAATTTTCAAACTTAATTGCTGATGGTGAATACAAACCTGAACAAGTGTTTAATGCCAGTGAGACCGCCCTATTCTGGAAAAGAATGCCAAACAAAACTTTCGTATCTAAAAGTGAGAAATCCGCCCCTGGTTTTAAGGCAGCAAAGGATAAGATAACATTGCTGCTCTGTTCTAACGCATCTGGAGATTGTGTTATAAAACCACTAGTGCTTTACAGATTCTTAAATCCTCGTGCTTTAAAAAATCAAAACAAGGACAATCTGCCAGTGTTCTGGCGTGCAAATAAAAAACCATGGGTTACAAGACTTACAAGTGCTATTTTTTGTGATTGGTTCCGTAATTGTTTTATCCCTGAAGTTGAAACTTATTTAAAAAGTAATGATTTGGATTTTAAGGTCGTTCTAGTTTTGGACAAAGCTTCAGGTCGCCCTCGTGACCTCGAAACTATGCATCCCAATATAAAAGTAGTATTTTTACCAACTAACACGACAGCTTTATTCCAACCCATGGACCAAGGGATAATCCAGGCCTTTAAGCTTTATTACATCAGAAGAACCTTCAAATTCATACTGGACGCCATGGAATATTATCCTGGTATGGATATTATGCAATGTTGGAAGAATTTCGACATAGCAAAATGCATTGTTAACGTAAAAGAATCGTTGGAAGAACTAAAACCAGACACATTGAAATCATGCTGGAAAAAATTGTGGCCGGTACTGACTGTTGGAAATGATGAAGAATCCATGGAAATTCCAAATTTAACTGCAGATGTTGTTCAAGTTGCAAAGGGAATAGGGCGAGATGGCTTTGAGCAGATAGAATCAACTGACATTCAGGAGTTGCTTGATTCACAAGATGACTTAACCGAAACCGACTTAGAGGAAATGTTAACTCCGCATTGCACTGAAGAAGAGACTCTAACAGAAAGTAATAAAATGACATTGAATTTAAAAAACTTGAGAGAAGGCTTAAGAATGGCCAATGAACTTTGTGATTATTTTATGAAAATAGATCCATCTATGGAAAGGAGCCTTATTTTTAAAAGGCAAATTTTTAGTGCTACGTCTGAATACCATTCTCAATTTAAACATCTTCTAAAAGTGGCGAATCAAGAAAAAATTACTAAATTCATTAAACCTCTGCCTAAAATTGACAATAAAAATTGATTTTAATCACTAATTTATCAATAAATTAACTTTACTAACATACCTACATGATGCTTTTTTTAGAACCTTGGAACGTATCCCCTATGATTCTACACTAATTACCATCCCATATTCGCGGCATATTTAAGGAACGTATCCCCGCGAATAAGGTGCTTTTCTTAATATATAAAAATGAATGTTTGTCTGTATGTTATCGATGTGATATATATATATATGTATTTTTCCACGGAGGTTTGTATAATAAGCTCATTAATGCCATTTGCCACCTGGTAGCGCTGCAGAGTAGCAACTTCTGCCCCGTTCAACCGATTATCATGAAAATCAGTATGACCATGTATTTTTACACAGGGGAAACGAATATGATATTAATTTATTTAAGTTGTTGGCGTAGCAACGTGAGCCGGGTACAGCTATTACTATATAGATATCCCATAACGAAATAGGGGCCAGCCTATTCGAGTTACACCGGGCACAAATCTAAACTTCATGCTAAAATGAGAAATTCCAAGTTAGTAAAATATAGGCCAAATTGTATGTAGCCAAATTATGCAATGAAACAAAATAATCAACATCATTAAACCTTTTATAATCCCACTATTCTGTCTTCTTTTAGAATAAAAGAGTTTACCACTCTTACTACCAGTAACCATTACTACCAGTAGTTTACCACTCTCCCCAAATGCAAGCTGGGACAGACTTCACACGTTTTAGAGAACTTTATGAAGAATTCCGAAATGTGCAGTCCTCACAATGCTTTTCTTCACTGTTCATTATTGCATTAAAACTATTAATCATATTAACATAAGCACATTTTTATTTACCGATAAGACTCCCTAATTCTACATTGTGCATAATCATTTTGAATGGATTTCAATAATTTTAACCTATATTGATATTTGAACTTATGTGGTTTTTTAAAGGAAATTACATATTATTCATATGGGAAAACGTGCATCAGCAAACCACACGTTTTAAACGATTGTTAGGCTAGACGCTAGACTGCCTCGTTGGTCTTAGTTGTGGGAAGCGCGACTGTCCATGGAGCACTTATTCCATGGAACGTAAACGTAACTGGTGAATTGTGAGAGTGTACTGTAGTACTATTATCGTAGAGGAGTGTACCTACTCCTCTGTCTGCCTTTTCGGGGATTACAGGCGTGATGTTACATTTTAAACGCTTGTTATCTCGTTAAAACTTTAAAAGTATTAGGGGCCGCATGCATGTAATAAGATTGAAAACGGATGTCAACCAGTGCCAGATTAATCATACAAAAAGAGTAGCAATTGCTGCAGGCCCTGTCAACACAATTATTTAAATCGGTTTCTGATTTCTTTATGTATATTTTTTGTCAAAATTGATTTAAATTGCTACGGCAATGTAATCTCTGGCTTTTTGTATTTGCCTGCGCCAAACTGGGCCAATATTGGCCTACTGTTTTAGTAAACACCAACAAAATTGTAAACTTTAGATGGAAAATAAATATATTCAGTGTGAACACTTATGAGCTGTAATCCTAAATGAAAAATCCATCACAAATCAAGAGTAGTTTAACAGAATTTGCTTCAAATTCCGCACTGGCTTAATCCGTCACTGGTGGCAACCGACGATATCTTTCACTGTTAACAATGATGTCATAAGTATAATATGCCTATTATCAGGAGAACATTAAATAGCAAGATAATGTGCGCAAATAGCTTTGATTTAATTTAAACGCACCATAGTTACAAATGTTCCTTATATCGTACGAATTTTGTACGTACCATCTGAAACATTAACTTAGATAACATAAAATAACTCATTTTCAAAATATCTACGTTTCTTAAAACTTGTTTAACCGTTATAAGTTTTGTTACCAACGTTATCATACTGGACTTACAGTGACCTCCTTTGCCTCATTTCGAGAGTAGCCAATGAAATTCATCCTCACTTTCTTCCTTCACTCAAATCAATGCCATTGCCAATGGTTATGGTATTGTGATTTATTGCGTATTAGCCGCCGACTCCATTTGTTCCATAACATTATAAAATAACTGTTATAACAATCCTTAGTTATGTGGTAATTTGTTTTAAGTTATATTTATCATTTATTTAGTGGTTAACTGGAAAAATGGCGAGACTACGCCGTGACCTGCTATGGATGGTAAGTTCGACCCGGCTCATGTTTTCACTAGATTTTTAGGCGCAGTAACCATTAGTGAATTTACTTTTGTGTTATTTTATATACTAGAATATTTTCTCTAGAGGAATGAAATATCCATATAGTTGTTTTTGTTAATTTTCCAGACGATCTTGTTCCTAATGCTAGGCGTCCAGCAGTCGGTGCAAGTGAAGAAACCGAAAACTGCTGTGGTCACCAACATCGAGGATATGAAAGACTTTAAAAAACTTTTAAGAACCAAGACCAACGTTTTGGTCCTTTATGTCAATTCACCCAAAGCTTCCTACGCCATAATGGAAGTTGTGAAGGACGTCGCAGATTCTATGAAAGGGCAAGCTACACTAGTGACAATTGATTGTAATAGGTGGGTAAAAATCTTCGTAAACTCCACCTTGCTTTGCGTATAGGAACTTCACAAAATGACAGAATTTTATAACATGCTGTTAGTGGATTCAATTTTGAGAAGAGCATAAATTTGTATTTTATGGAAAAAACAAAATAACAAAATTCATCAGTGAACAGAATGAAATGGCAGTATTGGTACTGCTAATTTAATTCTGTCTCCAAACAGATGACACTCAATGTTACATGGATAAAGATGATCCTGTGTAATTTAATTCAAGGATATGATAGATACTTTTGTTGAGATACCTAGTACAGTAGCGACTTTATTAACCATAATTGTTGTTGTTAGGTGGTCAGATAATTGAATGTATGATGAAAAGCTGTTTTTTAAAGCATATAATTAATTTATTAACAATAATCAATATTTTATAAATATGTTGGCATATGACCTATTTCATAAAATAATATATCATGAATTAATATATACATATATGTGTGTCAATTTAAATGTTTAGAATATTTCATAATTCTCATAGAATCATCATTGTTGGGGGTTTGTAGTCCAGTTATCATGAATCTGTATAACTAAGGTCTGAATAAACTAAGATTCCACTGTACTGTTCAGATCAAATCAATTGTGGTACTTTCTCACTATAGAAACAATAATATTTGACATAGAATCAGATCACACTGAATTATTATTGCTTCCACATTTCTGAACTCATCTTAAATTCAAATAAAATTTGAGACCTTGACTGCGGTATGTGATAAAGTTACTTTAAAATCACCTGATCATACACAGGGTCACACTAAACTAGCCATTATGTAGTATTTTGAATGTTACAGTAGAAATACCTGCAATAGAATATTAGATTGTCATTACAACATTGCTTTCAACTTAGCTTTATTTTCCAAAACCAGAGTAAAAATAACATGAAGAAGAAACAGATTTTGCTCAAAATAATTAGAACAATTACTTTTTTTTCGGCAATCTCCATGTGCATAGTTCCTTGTTTAATATTGCAGATAAAGCTTGTCATTCATGAGGAATATATTCCATAAACATGCTGAGAATACAAAAATTGTGAATATGGAATGATAATTAGTATAGAATCATAGAGGATATGTTTCAAGCTTCCAAAATAAGCAATATTTATGTTAAAATAAAGTGAATTTATTGATAAATTTAGCAATTGAAATCAGTCTTTATTGTCAATTTAAGACAAATATTTAAAGAATTTAGTAATTTTTTCTTGCTTCGTCACTTTGAAACGATATGTAAATTGAAATTGATATTCAAACATAGCACTAAAAATATGCCTTTTAAAAATAAGGGTCCTTTCTATATATATGGATCAATTTTCATAAAATAATCAGAGTTCATTAGCCATTCTTAAATCTTCACATGTGTTTTAAATTCAAGGTCATGTTATCACTGCTCGTTGAAGTCTCTTTTTCAGTGCATTGCAGAGTTAATATTTCCTCTGAGTCGGTTTCGGTTAAGTCATCTTGCAAATCAAGTAATTTCTGAATATCAGTTGATTTTATTTGTTAGAAGCCTTCTCGCCCTATTCCCTTTGCAACTTCAACAAGATCTGAATTTGCATGGATTCTTCATCATTTCCTACAGTCACTACCGGTCACTACTAAAACGGCGCGTTAACAAAAGACGCTGAATCTTTTTGTGTTTACCGATTGCATCAGTAAATAAGAGATTTTTTTGGGGTGCACTTTCTTCACTGGAAATGCGAATAAGGAAACTGTGAATAAGGAGCTTTTATTGTATAACTTTATAATAAGTAAAAAGTTATCCACTGAAAACTTCTATGTACTTTGATTAATTAAAGATGTGGCTGTTATTGCATATACACTAACAACATACAGATTAATAAACACTCCCTAGAATATTTCATATCATATATAAACCCACAAAAAATCTTTAAAGTATCAATATAAATACTTGTACTTTATGAGTACCAGTATCAGTAGTATCCAGAAATGATTTGATTTCTAATTGAAACCTTGTGGGTATTGGACCATCACTGGCCATTGTGCCCTTATCAATTGTTACTCTTGCCACATTGATAGTTATTAAACACTAACACTAGCTCAAGTGATGACTGGGGTTGGGTGATGACTGATAACAAGGTGTAAGGGGTTCCAACCCCTATCTCAGGAGCCTAAGTCAATCTCACCTGCACATGGTCCATGTTGAAAACTATGATAATATGATACAAAGCACATATCAGGCTCTATAAGCAGCACTTTTCACATACGATTTTAGAAATTAGATAAACAAATGTTTTAGGTGTAAGACAATTTTAATAAAATCCATTTTTTTATAATTAAATACATACATAATACATACATAATGAAAAACAAATACATACATAATGAAAAATAAAATTAGCTGTTATTCTATATAAATTGAATTTTTATAAAATAACCAATTTAAAAAAATGTGTTATTTAATAACTACATGTTAAGAATCTGTATTCTAAAAATGTTATCAGCTGTTTTCATATAGTTGTAACATTAATGATTTATACATATGACACTCTTACCTACTATGGAAATTGTGAAATCCTGGAATAAATAAAATGCTGGTGTGGGAGTTTAAATAAGCTTCAATACTCTCCCTACTCTCCCTACTCTCTATTACAACTCACTGAAAGAAGTGTAAAATCTCTTACATCACAGGAGTAATTTAAATATTGAATGTAGCATTCTGAAGATAAATGGGTTTAGTCGACATTGGACAGATTCTACTTTGGACATCATAGTTTAGTATGGACAAATTACACTTAAGGCAGATTCTATAATGGACAGGTTCTACATAAGACAAATTCTGTATTGGACAGATTTTGAAAGAAAATTAGAGAATTGTATAAAATTATTTTGTAGTGAACATTATGTATTTATTGAGCTACGTTGTTTCTATAAAGAGTTCAAAAATAAAGCTTCGTATGTACTAACTTTAATGATTTTTGTTTTTTTTTTAATTCAAGGATAATATTTAAATAAGGTGCATAATTACTTTTATTTATAAACCCCACGTTAACTATCGCGTCTCAATTAAAAAAAAAATTAATTTGTTTTAATTTTAAATTTAAATACGTTTATTTACACAATTTGCAACATGCATTAATACAATTCTCTAATTTTTTTTCAAAATCTGTCCAATACAGAATCTGTCTTATGCAGAATCTGTCCATTATAAAATCTGCCCTGAATAGAATCGGTCCATACTAAATTATGATGTCCAAAGTAGAATGTGTCCAATATCGACTAAGCCACTAAATGCATGACAGAATGCAAAACAAAAGTAATGGCTTTCACAATGAAAGTTGATAGATATTTTAAATTATTTTTTGCACTACAAAGGAGGATATACCAACACCTACCATCTTAACTGATTGTATTAACTACATAATCTAATGAAGATATTATTAAATACTTTGGCAATTTCTGGTCTCTAACAGTCACTTGGACCATAATTGTTTTTTTTACATATGTCATGTACATCCACTTATCAGAGGTATAATTTATCATTAAAAGACAAAAAGCTTATTGAAAACATTTTATTTTATGTAAGTGGGCTTATTTTCTTGTAGATAAAAAAATCATAAATGCAAATATTAACTATCTCTCCTTATGAGGAGCTTATGCTATGTACTTCTTGCAGTGATGCAAAGAAGATATGTAAGAAGCTGAAGATACCATCGGAGAAACCATATTTCATAAAACACTACAAAGATGGAGATTTTCACAAGGATTATGATAGGGGGGAGACTGTCAGTGCTATGACTAATTTCCTGCGGGATCCTACTGGGGATCTGCCATGGGAGGAAGATCCTAAAGCTGCAGACATCTTCCACCTTTCTGATGGCGAGGTAAAAAATATATTCATTGAATAATTAGCTCAGACAAATACTAGTGAGGGAAAATGGATATGTTTTAATTTGGTATGTATTATATAAACACACACACATGATCTTTTTGTAACAATTGTCTTTAAAGATATGTTGGTCATTGTGTACATTGGTCATTGTCTTTTATTGCAATATGAACGAATTAATACACTTGTGATATCTTTTTTGAAATTAGAATAGCAAATAAACAAACATCCATGTGTCATGTTAAACTACCACTGTTACACCATAGGCATCTGCAACCTACCACAATCTTAGTGGAGCACCAGAAAAGTTAGTGACATTAGTGTAGATACAATATGTTAGAATGAAAGTAGTTAGTTATACTGGCGGTCCTGGTACTTACGGCATGTTAGGTTCTCAAAATAAGCCACCTTAATCAAAACGACGTAACTCGAGAACTGCCAGTAGCTAGAATCTGCCTTCTATAACTTTGGTTTTGATCGAATTACAAGCCTTGATAAACAGAAAGCCACATGTCATTAATTTTGACCGTATACTTTACAAATTTGTATCTGTGAAGTTCACTGAGTGATTCATCACTTATAAAATTGTGTAGTTTGTTTCCATTAATGTGTTCCATAGTCAGGTTTTTCAGTTCAATACTCTTCAAAACTCATGACTATATAAAACAAAAAAATCATATAAATGTTATTTTACAGGCGCTGAATAGATTTTTGAGACGCGGAGCGGCGTCTAACAAAAAGGCGATGATAATGTTCTACGCGCCGTGGTGCGGATACTGCAAGACTTTGAAACCGGAGTACGTCCAGGCCGCCGCTGAATTAAAGGTGAGTTTATAATATTTATAATAAAAAAACAAATGTATATTTGCTACTCAGTCTTCGAAGCTAAAATAACAAAGAAGTATAAAACAATATTAGCGCAATCCTGGTTTCAAATGGTATAAGTGCTGGTCCAAAATAAATTAAAAATAATTATATTTTATAAGGTACATTTCAGTATATCTGGTGTTACTATCCGGTTCGGAGATACATATATACATTCAATTTGTCTCGCCTTTTTTGCGTAAGGGTAAAAAGAGACTTAGGACCACCAGCTACCTGACAAATTTCTTTCGCCTCTACATTTATTTAAGTCGTCATACGTACTCGTCTACTATTTGAAAGTTTCACTTTATTTTTGTTTATAAAAAAAACATTTCATTAATAATTACAAACCTGTATTTTACGTTCTGTAAAGACTATATTATGTAGAATCGCTAATATGAAGAGTTTATAGGCATATTATAAAAATTTTAGGTGTTTGAATTAAAAAAAAATTGATATATGTAACTGCGAAGTAAAGAAACAATTAAAATTGCTTGTCCGCAGGGCGAGGCGTTACTTGCCGCAATCGATGTGGCCAAGCCGGGCAATTCGAAAGTGAGGCAAATGTATAACATCACTGGCTTTCCAACACTAATGTTTTATGAGTAAGTACCATGTTTCTTATTCATTGACATCGGATTATATGTACTAATTAAATTGCAATATATTTATGCAAAATACTCACACTGAAAGTTACTAAATATGCATTAATAAAATGATAATATGGAAACCAAAGGGAACCTTGCAAGGCCACCAAATGTCATAGGAAAAAGCTCGAAGTGCCAATGCATAATTTTTTTTTATAGATCGTCAATTTGTCACCATTTCAGTCCAATAAGTATGTTATTATTCATAGCAATACTATTTTACAAAAAATTGCATATAATCCGAGGTCTACTTATTTGTTTTATGTGTATAGATTAATAAATGTTAGCAACTGTTGTGTTCCACTAAACATCATTAACCATTAAAAATCGTGTTTTCTCCACTTTTCTATGCTGCCAGTGATGTGAGTGACTTTTTTAGAAGGTTGGTTTTTAATTGCTTTGTAAATTAGATACAACAAATTTATACTTTAAATAAACATCAGTATTTGCAATTTTATAATTTGGGATCGTTTAAAGAGTTAAGCATAGAGAGGCACGGTAAAATATGTTCCAGCATATGCTTTAAAGGATTTCTCAATCGCTCTCACCTCATTACAACCTGAATCAATAATTTCCTCGACTTCGGAGATAGAAGTTCATGTTAATGTCTGATACCACGAATGGTGGTATGCTTTACCAATCACTACATCAGAAATATAACGGAATGGTTGCAGAGCATCATCATAATTATGTGCAATGGGTTCTTGCAATTTTGGTTACATTTGTTTTACCACTTGTCATGAATGACATTTCTATTGCCTTAGATTTGTTTCATTAGGCTGTAATTTTTGCTATTACCACAATACATTAAAAGTAGGGTCATGTATTTCAGTAGTTCCATCAGTACAATTACAAATGATATAATGATACTTGTCCAATATCTTACATTTTGAATGTTGGCCAAAAAATTGGATTCATCAACACTTTATATTATAATTTTATCACAAATGGATTCTGGAAGTATCATCACATTCACACACATTTCCTATTATGCACGTTATTTAAAAAATAAATTTACGTCTACATTACGAAACAATGGAAAAAATTAAATTATAAATGTCATGGGAATTTCAGAAAAGGTCTATTCCGCTTCCCGTACAACGGCGACAACAAGAAGCAAGCTATCGTGGAGTTCATTAGAGATCCAACCTCATATTCGGAAATAAAGAAGGAGTCCACCGACGAGAGCTGGATCTCTCATACAGATGTGGTTCATTTGTCCAGTAAGATTGATTTTATTGAACTTATTGTGTCAGACTTAGAACTTTTGCCTCTGATTGTAAGTAACAAATTGTAAACAGTAGCCTTTGACAGGCCCATTCATGCAGTGCTTAGTAAACTAAAAGTGACTGTTGCAGGGTTGTCGGTTCAATTCCCACCCAGAATAAGTATTTTTGTGATGAGCTCTAGTATTTGTTGCATCTGGATGTAAAAAAATCTACATAAGTATATATTTATATGTGTATATATGTGAGTATATTTAAAGGTTACTTAAATAAGAAAAGATTTCAACATATACAAGTCGATATTTGATATTTATTTTAAAGTTTACCATGCTTTCAGTGGTATATTTGTTTTAAATTTAGCCATTCTTTCAATGTCATACATGTTGTAAAGTTTACCATGCTTTCAATGATGTACTTGTTTTTTACAGTTTGCCATTCTTTCAATATTATGCTTGCTTTAAAGTTGGCCTTTCTTTCAATTTCATTTTGTTCAAGCCGAGGACATGACGCGATGGCGCTTATTGGGGAGATCTATGTCCAGTAGTAGGCTAATAATGATGATGATGATGATTCTTTCAATGCTATACTTGTTTTCAATCTTGCCCTTCTTTTAATATTAAACTTGTTTTTAAGTTTACCATTCCTTCAGTGCTATACTTGCAATGTATTATTTTCATTTTACACTATTACATAATTACACATTAATTATTTTAATTCACTTAAGAAATGATATAGATTTTTCACCTACTAGCTATGCAAATCAAGGCATTTTTTTACTTTTAAAACAAGCCAGTGAATCTTGACCAAAAATATAATATGTAATCATTGTAATGGATCCTAAGCCATGATCCATAATAAATATATAAAGATAGTGTTCACATAGACTGAAGTAATTATTCATTTATTAGTGTAACAGAAATAACGGTATGAATGAGCAATGCTCATGCCTGGAACATATTTGACGTATAAGTTGAGGTGTTACCTTATGTGCCTAGAATGAAGCCAACAAGTAATTTCGAGTGAAATTATAAAATCTAGGTATAAATCGACTTGGAATATTTTTACACACACTTGATAAAAATGTAGACTACATTTCATTTGTCTTTTACAGTTACATTTCGTTTATCAATACAGGCTCAAGAGATGCAATTTGGTGCAATTTCAAAGAGTTTGCCTATTTCCGCATAATAAGTCTGGCAGTTACATTCTGAATGTCTAAAAAGACTTTGACATTGACTTTCATAGAATTCAAAGGGCAAGATGTAAGCCTGTATTTAATTTGGTTTTCTTCTTTGTCAAGCTATGCAATTCAAGCGTTTTTTGAAATATATGGTGGATATTAAATTTCTTTGGACTTTCAGAGGTACATATTAGAATAATAAAATAATAAAGGCAATAAATAATATTGAACAATTAATTCCTCTATCTTTGCCTACTAATATGTGAAAAGGTGTGACAATAGACATGTATGTAAAATGATTCCACTTACGATAGTAAACTTTGAGGCAAGGAAGTGGAAATTTATGTCCTCACAGCCTGTCACAGCCGATAAATAATATTTGCATAATTTCCCAGAGGATCTTACCGATGGCTAATCATATTATGACGAATATTTAGAAATCCAAACGCCAACATACGCCTTCGGGCCCTTCGGGCAAATACAGGGGTAACTACTATATACTAATATTATGATATAATTTGTTTGTTCACAGCCGAGAACTTCGACATCAAGTACCGAGAGCTGAGCACGCTTTAGTAGTTTTTTACGCGCCGTGGTGCGGACACTGCAAACGTATTAAGCCGGAATTTGAAAAGGCCGCGAAGCGAGTTAAGAATGAAAAGGTACGGTGATATTTATTGTTCTAAAAGACTATAGTGCCATCATCAGTGTTCTCCTATCCCACTTGCCTCATAGAACGGTGGCACCCTTTGTCGACTTAGATACCATTAATATGTTGACCATGAAATTTGGGAATGTTTCTTGGTCTAAAATAGCAACGATTGTAAGACTAGGTGATAGATTACAATACTTGTGGTTATAAAAACAAGCTACTCATCTAATTTTATAACAATTTTGGATTATTCCGTTTCATTGCGAGAAAGAAAGCATCACTGTCATCATCAGCCGTTTTTCGTCCACTGTAGCTTTTTCTTGAACACGACACTGAGCTCGACCTCTTCAGCGATAATTATAAACAATTGATTGAGTCATCTAATGATAAAAGCGGCAATATTCATAATGTTAGATTTTTTAAAAAAAAAACGAAAATTTAATATATCACGAGAAATACGTATACTATTGTCGAGATTTGTATACCATTATATCAAGAACATTTTTGGCATTTTAAAATCGTTTGCCTGTGTCAATGACGAAAATAAATGATATTGCCGGTTCCGTTGCACTTTTAAATTGATATTTTTGACCTGTTGTATTATTGCTCTGCAGAAACTATGTTCACACATTAACCAAATGATGTTAATACTTAATTTTTTAATAAGAGTGGATATTTCCGCATTTGATATTATATGACTCATTTTTAATACAAATGATAAACAAATTTTACGATTCGTAATATCGTCTTTACCAAATGACTGTTGAACGTGGAAGAAGCACAGCAAGCTGCATGGACATATGTATATTTGGCACTCTGTGTTCACTGCTTATCTCGTAAGGGACAAGGCGTGAAGATATGTATATATGTTGTTACCAGATCAACGGCATCTTGGCGGCGGTGGACGCGACGGAGTACCCAGATCTAGCATCGCGGTTCGGCGTCAAGGGATATCCCACGCTCAAGTACTTCAACAAGGGCGAGTTCAAGTACGAAGTGGGCCATGCGCGCCAGGAAGATCAAATCGTTAGCTTTATTAAGGTATTTATTTCTTATCAAAACATTGACACCTATAATGTATGTGGAAATTATCATCATCATATTTATCTTCATCATCATACTCATCATCATCGTTATATTTATCATAATCATCATTATGTTCATCATTATAACACACATCATCATACTCATCATCAACCTACTTCCACCCACTGCTGACCGCAGGTCTCTCCATCGGCACCCCACTGAGCTCGATCGTCAGCTCTTCCTATCTAATCGTTGCCAGGTGTGTATGATTATAATAGGTGGAAATAGGTATGTATAAAATGGTCGTAATTACAAGTATTACAACTGTGACCAACACTCACTACACTACACAACGTGTGCTGTTCACAAAGTGATAATATCTTCGGCCATCTGTATATGTATATGTTTTGAATTTATACAGTACTCCAATAATTTTCGAAAACACTAATACGAATGAACTTAAATAAAGGTAGTTTAATTTTTAAATCCTTGTTGCCCCATATAACCTGGAGTTGTAACCTCTCAAAATGAGATGGGTTAAATAATATAATCTGGAATCATTGAAAAGACGGGTGAATAGTCATTTTCTAGGCGAGCGTGTTACACCCTAGGCTGCATCTCGCTTACTATCAGGTGGGATTGCAGCCAAACGCGAGCCTATTTGTAATATTAAAAAAAATATATATGACCGGAAATAACTACAGTTTTGCACAAATATTTTTAGCTTTTCAGAGGAATCTTAATAATTTAATGTTACATTTGTGCCTGGTGTTTGGCAATACCCTCACCACCATTCCACATACACCACCATTCCACATTTGTAACGTACGTGGTAAACGTGGAGGTGTACTATATTCCTTTGCCTACCTGTGCATTGAGATTGAGACGTGATGTTACGTTTTTCTTTTTTGTTAAAATTATTATTTGCAAAGAACAGTCATTATAATTGTTGGGAGTTTAGGGTGTAGGATTTACTGGAACCTTCATATGAAAAAAAATTCACTTAACTATTTTACCATACATCTGTACTAGATGACTTGAAGCAACACTTTCAATATTTAACAATTCAATATACAGGTGCAGCGCGGGAATTTCCGTATCTGAAATAATTATAAAACAAAAAGTTTTGAAGCCATCATTTTATTTATTTTTTACATAGCCGTACCGTTAAAGTTTTTTTTATTACTGTTTGAATATGATATCGTGTAGGTGGCCACCATTCTGCTTGATATATTGGGCTAAGGAAGTTCCTGCGGCACACTCTGTATGACAATTTTAATCCCAACCCAAATAGCATTTTCAATATTTTGGTGATGTCCAGGACCCCCAAGAGCCACCGCCCCCTCCACCGCCAGAGAAGCCGTGGGCCGAGGAGACCTCAGCAGTGCGGCACCTCGACGCATCGAACTTCAAGACAACACTACGCAAGATCAAACATGCCCTCGTCATGTTCTATGCGCCTTGTAAGTACACATACCCATTGGTCAACAAACATTAACATAAATATGAAATGACAATAAAATAACTACAATTTTAAAAACCATAGACAAGAACAATCATTTAAACAGCTGTTAAAATTAACGTCGAATTCGAAAGGATTAATTGTAGATACTGAGGACCTCATAGGCCTATTATTGGTTGGAAGCGAGCAAGAGATCCTGGGTCAGATAGATCCCTGGGTCGGTCAAATCAGTACGGCCTTTTTAACATGAAATTCTGAATGAGTAGTAGCTCAAAATCTATATTTGTGCCTGGTATATCTCAATAAGCTTATCCTTATTTCCATAGAGCACAAAACAGCAGAAATATTGGAATACTACATTCCTGTGCCTACCTATTTTTGTACGATCATCATTATCATTCATCATGATGTACTATTTTTATAGGATTGATGAGACCTTACTAATACGAATAATTAACTAATAATATTAATAAACATGGAGCATAACTTTTATTTACACGGATCATTATTGATGTTCAGG
The DNA here is from genome assembly GCA_018245735.1 of Microceris miodesmiata. Lineage (NCBI taxonomy): Eukaryota > Metazoa > Arthropoda > Insecta > Lepidoptera > Hesperiidae > Microceris > Microceris miodesmiata. The sequence continues at coordinate 16,728 of DWEC01000292.1, forward strand.
GTGCGGGCATTGCAAGAGTACGAAGCCGGAGTTTGTGAAGGCCGCAGAGCAGTTCGCCGATGAGTTGATGGTGGCGTTTGCAGCAGTTGACTGCACGACCGAAGCAGACCTGTGCCAGTTGTATAATATCAAAGGATACCCAACATTGAAGTACTTCAGCCACTATGATAAACAGCTCAAGGACTACACAGGAGACAGGAAGGTGGGTTAAGAGCATTAGAGAGTTAAAACTGTTTTGTAACTTAACTGTAAGCTCATATTTCCATTATGTATAAATGGAGATATACATGTTTGATATGCAAACGATACTCTAGTGATTCTTTAGCAAATTATATGTACCATCTTCAGTGAAAGGGTTGTTGGTTAAAGAATTGAACCTACTAGGCATAGGATTTTTTTAATAGATCTTAAATTCCAATGTGGGCCTTACATGACTCAACTTTGAAATATTTTGGTGACATATTTGAAGAATGAATCTGGAAGAAGGCCTGCAGGTATGCAAGGATAGGGATATTTGGCACTCCATGGTCTCTGTGTACCCCGTAAGGGACTTGGCGTGAAGATATGTATGTATATTTGAAGAAAATAATATAATACTCCCATATTATAAACCGTTAAATCAATAGTCTTAACACATTAATTAAGTTGGTAGAATTTATGTATTTAAATGATAAACAACACTGAAAGGTAAAATCAAAAGTAATGGCAGCATTTGAAGATAATATTATCATTCCCTCTCATAAGATGTTAGAACATTTCCAAACTATCTAGTGACTGGAAAATAAATCCATTTTATTTGTGTATATTGTTAGTTCTCTAATGTTATTTAAGGCGTGTGAAATCTGCCAACCCCCGCTTGGTCAGTGTGGCCGATTGAGGCCTTCACCCTCTCACCTGCGAGGAAACCCATGTCTAGAAGTAGAATGATAAAAATGGTCGGAAAAACACTGTACAATCAATCAATTAAATCAATCACTAAATATAACAGTTTTCATACATACATTGATTTTTAACTTCTCATATCTTATCTCTAACACAGATAAAGCACTCATGCTCATTATTAAAGACACTCATCCTAGTTGAGAAACAAAATCACAACCATTAGATCAATAGTGAGAGCCACTAACCTTTTGTCGCGTCAACTAGTTAAGTTTCACACATTTTTTCAGATATGCACAAAAGACAAATCTTTCATATATGTTGGTCTGATAGACAAGTGTATAATAAACATTAAAGATAATATAAATTAAAAGTATTAAAAATTAACATTACAGGAAGAGGGCTTCGTATCGTTTATCCACAGCGAAATTAACACCAGACAAGCACCACAGAAAGCGCCTATGACCAACCAAGAAGCTGGCTTTGGTCCCAATGTAGTATTGGCAAGCGATGACAACTTTGAAAAGCTGATTTCATCCCCAAGACCTACGTTTGTCATGTTTTATGCTACATGTAAGTATACAAAATGCAATGCATAGGTACACATGTTAAACAAAATTTAACAATGGAAATAGTTTACTGAAATGTAAAAGTTTTTTCTCTACTGTAATTTGTCATCAGATTTGAACAAGAAGAAAACTTGAGCAAAATAGTTCGTCTATTTCTTAATTGATGCAAAGGAGTTCGTCTATCGAAGAGTTAAATACGATTAGCTTGTTGTTTATATTTTTGTACACTGTGGCATTTAAATTTGATTTCAAACAAACAATTCTGTGTTATTTACCATGCTAAAATGGCTGAAATCTGAAAAATTCAATCAATTTAATCAGTTTTCAAATAAATATAGTATGTGGCACTCCACTTTGTGCCGAACTCCGAAAACGT